>CM023481.1:295620376-295907003 GCA_013339685.2 Hyalomma asiaticum
TTTGCACGGAACGCGCGCCCGTAACCTTCTTTTTTTAATCATTTCACGAGCGCTGCCCTTGAATCTTCCCGTGGGCGCGATTTCCTGTGCACCCCATCCCTGTGTTGTCAAGGGCAAGCTTCCCGTGAAGCGCGCCGCCCGCGACCACACGAGCTAGGCCTAACAAGCGCTGTCACGGAGTGTCAGGTTAGCGAAGTGGCAGTGACCAAAGAGCAGCGCTGCCAGCAATTTAAAAAAAAAAAGTTTTTTTCCCTTTCTCTCTCAAGCCGGCGCGGCTCGGCAACATCAACTTGAAAAGGAGGGTGACGGCTTGGCGCGCTAGGCCAGCTGCAGCAAGCGGCTGGGTCAGGTTTGAAGTCAGGGGGAAAGGACACGCCCGCGGCGGCAAGATCGCAGAGTCGAGGGATGCAGGCCCGCGGGTCAGGTTTGAAGTCAGGGGTAAAGGACACGCCTGCGGTGGCAAGATCGCGGAGTCGAGGGATGCAGGCCCGCCTCGCACACGCTCGCACGCACGCACACGTGCGCTCGCTCTCGCTTCACAGTCGCCGTGCCTTCGATCGCGCCAAGCGCGACGCCGTTGCTTCGCATTCCGTCCCGGCGGAGAAGGTGCTTCCGGTTGTTGCTCGCACAAAAGTGACAAAATTTGGGGCAAAATCTCTAGGTCGTCGGCGGAGAAAATTCGTTATTTCGAGGGGGTCTCCCGCTGGCACTTCGTTACATAGAGGTCTCAAATACATGTGCTTCTCTGGAGTAATGGTGGGGAATAGAAAAACTTCGTTATATCGAGGAATTCGTTATATGGAGGTTCGTTATAAGCAGGTTTAACTGTACCTGCAAATTTTTGGCACCAGCATGGGAACTCCTTTTGCGCCGACCTACGCCAATATCTTCATGGGGCAACTAGAAGCACAGCTTTTGGAATTATCGCCGTTAAAACCTCGCACCTACCTCCGTTACATAGACGATATCTTTATTATTTGGGAACATGGTGTAAGTGCACTAAGCACATTTTTTGAGCATTTTAACAACTTTCATCCCAGCATTAAGTTTTCCATGCACCACTCGTCTAGTAAAATTGATTTTCTCGACACGACAGTATCCATCAAAAAAGGAAAACTGAAGACGACGCTTTACAGAAAGCCAACGGACAGCCAGCAATATCTAGATTATAATAGTCATCACCCGCGACACTGCAAACAGGGGATATTTGTAGAACAGGCAAGGCGCATAAGAAGGATTTGTAGCAACAACGCATTACGTTCACCACTTAAGCAATTTAAAGGCAACCTTAGCTGAACGAAATCACCCGCACGACGCTCTCAACAAGGCATACAATGACGCGCTTAAACTAGATAGGACACCAGCACTAGAAAAAAGAGCCCCTAAAGCGCAGGCCAACCAGCCGCTAGCATTCATAACGAAGTACTCCAATGCGCTTCCAAACATGAATAATATTCTTCGGAAATACTATCCAATACTAACAAGCAACGATCGCCTTAGAAAAGCGTTTCCGGAAATATCAAGAGTCACCTACCGCCGTAATAGAAACTTTAAGGACCTGTTAGTACATGCCAAAGTAAACCCTCAGCGCACCGCCTACGTAATAACTTGCTCCCGTCCCAGATGTAAGACTTGCAAGCATATTCAAAATGATCTTAAAGTTAAAAGCACGGGAAGTGACTATGTCCATCATGTAAAATCAAGTTTCACTTGCACTAGTTCAAACGTTATTTACATGTTGGAATGTTCACTCTGTCACAAGTAGTACATCGGCGAAACTGGTCAACCAATTAATGTTAGATTAAACGGGCACCGCGCAGACACCGCGAATAACCTGCCGAAGGCAGTGGCGCAGCATTTTAATATGACAGGTCATAATTTCGATGAACTGAAACTCTACATGCTTCAAGGAAACTTCTGCTCACCGAAGGACAGAAAATACAGGGAATCGTATCTCATATACAGGTTCAATACTCTCCAGCCTACAGGCATAAACCTTTCAAAGGGAACCCTTGAGTCCATTAGATACGTTAGAGGGTTAACAAAGACAACAAAAGGTTGAGGTATGCACAAGCTAACAATGTTTCTCCCAGAAAGTCTACTTTCAGGTGCGGAGCCCCCATCCAGTTCGATGAGAACAACGGCCTTAAACAGTTTAGTTACTTTTTTTAGCCACAAGCTTTCGGTGAAATGCATTGTTGGTGCGGCGCAGGTGGTGTGGGGTGGAGGGGGGGACACATGCCATAGGAGTAACTTCTATTCCGAGCGTGTGTTCCTTTTTTTCATCCTGCTTTCTAGCGCTGTGCACACAATGCATTTGCAAGATGTGTACAAGGAGCGGATTCTTTGGAAGCTTTCGCTCTTGCCATTTATATTAGTCACGCTAACACCTGTCACCCAAATACCCCTGCACCTCCCCCATGCCCCCCTTTTTTTTTTGTTCGCACGTGCTGCTCTTCTCCTCTCTTTCTGAAGACGGGGGAGAGTGTGCAAAGGCGTACATAAACGAACGCTGGAGATGGCAGTTGCCGCCCTGACGAAGACAAGTCCGCTTGTCGAAACGTTGGCTCCCGTGACATTCCCTGTTCTAAATCATACTTTGCGATTTGTTCATCGATTCAAGCATCCACCTTCCCCTGAGCTTCTCTTCTAGTTTGTTTGTCTGTCTGTCACACAATTCAGCCACCTGGCCAAAGTTTAAGCACTTGCCTAATGCTCAGCCATCTTGAACTGGTAGCTGCGCCCATAGTTGATCGAAAAGCAAAGACCCTAGTGTTTAAAGACCCTAGTGTTTGTTAGGCTGCGCTAAAAATGCGATGCTATGCACGAAAAAGGCCTCTGCCGACGTTTTGGTGTTGCCACCTGGCAGTTGCCTAGGGATTCTGCACAAGCTCATGTTTCCCGATGGCACTGCCAGATGGCATCCATATCTCACACAGCGTAGTATGGCCGGCAGAAGACTATCGTCTTTCGACGGCATTTGCAGCGAAGCACACTGGTACGCGGCCAATTTTTTCTGTTCATTACCGAGGTGATCAAGACTTGATGTGAGAATGAAAAACAAATATGCCTGAATGTGTATTTTGGAACAATAGACAGGTTCAGCATGATGCTTTCAGAGAGGAAGTTGCATTAACAGAGATGAGGAGGCTTAATAAGATTTTTACCTGCATGGGCTCCGAAAGCCATAAAAAGCTACTTTTTGACTGTTAGCTATGGATAAATCATATAAACTGATTAGCATATACATCATTTGCAGAAAGCACAGTCGAACCCACTTATAAATCATATAAACTGATTGGCATATACATCATTTTCAGAAAGCACAGTCGAACCCACTTATAATGATTGCAGGTATAATTATCTATCGATTATTAGAACCATATTTTGGTGCACTTAAGAGTTTCTCATGCTACCTATTGAAACTGTGTCCTACCCATTGCTACCCATTGAAACGAACATTTTTCAAAGCATCCCACCTTTACCACAAACATTTTAGCCACAATCGCATTAAGTATATGGCATATACTAAGTGAAAAAAATTGAAACGAGCCTTCAAAGCATGAGAGCGGAGTGCAGTCACACCTGGCTCGCCTTAATCGCATGCACCAGTTGAGTGCTGGTACCTTGAAAATGTTGATACTGCTGAGATGGTGAAGAAAGACTTGTCTTCGAGGCTTGTCTTTGAGGTGTGGTGATTTTGCCATTTTCACCCATAGAAACTTCTCCAGTTTGGTATCCAGCTGTAGATTTACTCTCGCTCTGTTACTCACATCACAGGCTTTGGGCACGCAACGACGCGGTGCAGCTATCACCAACACGCAAGAAACTTTTCATTGGACATTAGCTTGATAATAAAAGCGGTGCAACACCATCTGAACTTAGTTCTGAGTAGATGGGACTTACACAGGCCAGGTGAGCACAAAATGGACCACTGCGAACTCGCTTCGAAGGTTATCTGCCATTTTGCGATGGTGACGTTCAGATAGTTCCACTGTTCCGCTATAGTTTTGTTTTCAGCGGATCAGGCGGGAGACTGTGGCCAACGCTGCGAACGTTGTTTCAGTTTTGTACTGGATGCTTACATGCAGTAAATTTTTCTGCTCATTTCATCTGAAATAAATGCACACTCTAGATTTGAATAAACAGAGAAAATTCTACCAAATTCTACTTGCCTGCGTGTCAACGTGTGTGCAAGGAGCCATAAATGTTCAATAAGCCACTTCGCTGCATCACTCCCACTGCTGTTCAAGCATTATCGCAGTCAATCTTTATACAGGCCAAGGCCCCATGAACACAGTACTGCACACTGCGTAAAGGGTCGGCGGTTATACACTAAGCTGCTATTGAGAAATTGCAGTTCGTCGACACAGTTCGACATGAGCAGTTGCTGATTTACTGATATCGAACAGTGGTGATGTTCAGTCCTATGAACTTGTTCTTAGGTCGACACAGCTCCCAACGTGCTGAGCCTGGCGCTACTGATGTGAGAGGAGAAAAAACAAACAAAAAAAGACACGGCAAGTAGAGATTTTGAAGATGTATGTAAGGCTTTTTTTTTTTCCGGCTACTGTGCCCTCTTCCGGAAGCGGTAGATGCTATTCATTGCAACTGCAGTTTATTCCACTTGTGAGCATGCAGTGGGCGACGATCCATGAAGCGAGAAGGCCCGAGTTTTCCTCGTGGGGGTTAACACTTTGTAATAAAACGTGGTGAAGAAAAAGCAACTTGGTAGCAAATTCGTGTACATCTTGAAGGGCAAGCCGATATACAATTAACTACTGATATAATTACCACTTTTTGCGGCACTTTTGAGTTCGTTATAAGAGGGTTTGACTGTACGTGCATTTGATGAAAACTGAATTTTCATACTGTGGACATCGTGTGGGTATGCAGCTGCATTCACTTCCAGGAGCAGCAACAAGACAACCGAAAAGTCCCAGAACTTTCTAAAGGCTCCTCTTCTGACCAAATGACATTTTGAGGAGAAAGAACTCAGTAAATATTTGAATAAGGTGAAGCCGCACAAAGACTCTCATTTGTTGAGCCTTTTTGATACCAACCAAAAAGAAATAGGAAATAAATAAAACAAGAAACTGCGAGAACTGCTATGAAAGTCAATGGTATAATATAAAACAAGGTTTTTGGTTTTCTGCTCCACCTGCAAAGTTTGCCATTGTTTCCTGCTTTCATGTAAATGGTATACGCTGTGTGGCACACCCTATAAGGCTGCTGGATCTGTGGGACACAAAAAGTACAAAACATGGCATAGCAGATTTATATAGGATAGCTAAGGAAACTAGGAACAATTTGTATATTTCAGAATATTGAAAATTATTTTCTGCCTTGGTACATTCGCTCAAGCTCCTTTTGGGTTCATGCATTTTTCTGACTTGTTTTGTTTATTTAACAAGAAAATACGAAATGATATCAATTCTCACAGCAATGCCCTTTTGAATATATAAAAAGCCAAACTAATAAGCTATGATGTATAGCAATGTTAAATATGTCAAGTTACTCAAGAGAAAAAGAAAAGATCAGCCATTTTTCTACTAAGATTGAAAGTGTGACCTTCATTCTATAGATTGTTTGCCTATTCATGCATAATGCCATGATTGTTAATTTAAAACTTAAGAAATGCTTACTGCAATATGTACAGCCATTGCAATTACGAACTTGACCTTGTAGTTGTATAATTACATTCTTTTGGTATACCAAAGAACTCTTAAACAGGGTGTCCAATTGAACCCAAACTGAGCCTCGTTACTCACCAGTTTGGAACAAAGCTGTAAGTGGTATTAGGCCTGAAAATGATAGGTGAACATTGAGAGATAGGAAAACAGTATAGTGGATCAGAGAACAGCCAAGGTAGCCGATATCCTAGTCTAATTTAAGACGAAATAGTGAACTTGGACAGGCCAGGTAACAAAGTCAGATAACGAATAGTCACTTAGACCAATAGCATGCATAAAAAGGGATAGCAAATGTAACTGTGGGCGACAGAGGTTATGTTGGAGAAATGAAATTGAAAAAGATTTACAGGGCATAAAATGGGATCAGCTTGCACAGAACAAGGTAGGATGGAGATTGTTGGTAGAGGCCTTCATCCTGGAGTGAACATAAGTTGGGCTCACACTGATGATAATGAAAGGTGCATGGACAGTAGTGTGTGGTATGTAATACAGTGGAACCCACTTATAGTAATATTGAAGTGTTGTGCAAACTACATTGTTCAAACTGATAATTGTTATAACAGGATTGCACGGAAAAAGAAAGCTAAATAAAGGGACCTGTAGCTGTTGTGTGTGTGCCCTAGCAAAAATTCTAATAGAGAAACTAATAGCCTATGAGGTTATTGTCACCAATAGAATTTATTAGTATTAGACTAATAGCTTGTACAAGACTTATAGGAAAATATAATAAGATTGTTCTAATAACCTAGACGTATGAAGCTTAATACACACTATAAAATTTTAACTCCCTTAAGGGTGTAAATGACCTATCCCATGGGCACAGAGTAAGCTCATGGGCGACACCCTTTTTGTGTGTAGAGCAAAAATGGAGGATGCATGTGCTTTGCAATTGCACTGTGAGTGACACAGCATTTGATTTTAGCTGCATTTATGATCACACATTACACACTAACAAGACACCGCGGGAACATCACACATGCAAATACACAACCATTTCAAACCGATATATAGAACAAATAATGTTCGCGTTATTTCACATCTGTACACAGACAGTCCCGTATATATACCGTATTTACTCACGTAATTTGCGCACTTTTTTTCGCGATTTTCGAGCTCCGAAAAGGGGGTGCGCAAATTACGCGGATATTTCGCGAACACGTTTGAAATAACGTGTAATATAATGCAACTAGCGCGGTAACTCTTTTGGATAGGATCTCACGTAACATTGCAAAGCACTAGTGTAAGAGAATACGGCTGCTCCAGGGAGAGCGCAGCACGTAGAAGTGTTTACGAGCCGCTGATGGCTGCCGAGATAGCGGGCTATAGCGCTATCTCGGCAGCGACACTACCCCCCCCCCCCCCCGCCTCGCGTCTTTTCATGCTTGTTAAAGACGGGCGGGACCTTTCCTCCCCGCATCCATCGATGGCAGGTGTCCCGATCGGGGTGATGTTATCACATCCGCCCTCCGAACGGAGATAGGCCGGGCTCGTTTGATCTCTGCTTTAGCCGTTTTCTTCGCCCCCACTCGCATGCTTTTTTATTCTAGCGACGGTACTTTGGGCTTCGAGGGCTTCCGGAGAAAAGAATCGGAAAAAGGGGCATCGCACTCGCAGCCCCTTTTGCGTATGACTGCGCTCGCCTGCGCAGCGGGGGGCGCGGCCGCGCGGCTGTTGGTCCGTGCGTACGCGCCGGCGAGCTGGGAATGGGGAGCGCAAAATATGCGAGGCTTTTTTTTTTTTTTTTTTTTGCAAAGCTGGCTAAATATTAGGGGTGCGCAAATTATGCGAGGGCGCAAATTATGCGGGTAAATACGGTACTCCAGATTCCTGACCTGCTATGTAGTGCCAGTGGGGAAATTACTGTTATGCGCAATTACAAAATAAGGATACACAGGACATCTGCCAATCAAGGGTAGGTTAACTGGTAGCTGTGCATCACACATATCTGTTAATCTAAACCCACCAAATATTCACTGCCAAATTGCCAAGAAATCATACATCTCTAGGTTCCTCATTTACACCCTGAAGGGTGTAAATTTTTTACTGTGTAAACTAATACAAACTAATAAAACTATTTAAAGGACTATTGAGTTGCAAATTTTTTGTCTTAATAGTTATATAAAGCCATAGCTACCTTGCTTGAGAAAAGATCCATTAGACAAATTTCGAAAAGTCTTATAGAGCATATTGATATAAACTAGCAAGGCTAATAGAACGATGTATTAGACTAATACAAACACCTATAAGACAAGTAAAGATTCCTATAAGACTAATACAATACTAATAAGACTAATAGAAAAACCTATTAGACTAATACAAATCTCTATTAGAATTTTTGCTAGGGTGTGTGTGTGTGTGTGTGAGAGAGAGAGAGAGAGAAGGGGGGGGAGGCGGGGAGGATGAATGGCTAAACAGCAATCTGCATGCTTTGCTGCAGGACAGTGGGCACAACAGTGGCCAAAGATAACACCCTGAACCAACCCTAAGCTGCACTGAAAGGACGGACCCTTCCCTCTTCCCTCCCTACAGCAGTGTAATTTTGATCACCACCCTTTACTTCATTTGACAGAGGGGGTAGCACTGAGGCCTTTCTTTTAAAACTATTGTAGCTGGAGTTCCTCAAGCCAAAAGACTTTGGAACCACTGACCTTTGTTGCTTTCTTTTCAGGGTGGGGCTCATGTTTGCGAGGGGGGCAGTATGAAGAGGGACAGATAGACCCTTCATGAAAAGCTAGTTTCTATTGTATGACAGGGGGGCAGCATTTTTTAGAAGGAAAGCAAGTGTGCAGTGTCCAGAGTTTGTTTCCTTTTCAAATATTTCACGTTCCATTACCTCTTGGCACCCATGCAGGGTACACCCAGCAACCAGACTTCATTGTTATAACCGATAATGGGACATGGGTTACTTCTCCATAAAAAACGTAGGAAAGTTGATGGTGCAGCAGCTCATAATTGTTATAACTGATAGATTGTTAAAAATGTTGTTGTTATAAGTAGAATGAACTCACTAGTTAAAAGTAAGCATATTTCCTTCTATGTTTTTTTCCAGAAAGATTACTGGAACCTGGTAATAGACCAGCGGCGACATGTCTGTGTCCATGCAGGAAACATTGACAGCAGTGTGCATGGCAGTGGCTTCCCAACGAATCGTCTTGTTCCGTTTTCCAAGTGAGCTCTCTAGTGACAGCTTTATGCATCTTTTTGTACATGGATTGGGCTTTAAATATTGTCGTACATGTTCCAACTCAAAACTCAAGATTTTGGGTAGCTTGTACTGTTGTGACACTTGTTATAGACCTGCATTTAATATTTACAGAACTTGATTATTTCATTGGTGTATATTAAATTGATAGTACTAATAGACTTTTCAATACAGGAAGGTGACCTGTCTTTAGCTTGACATTTTTTTTTTATGAAATGAGCAGTGAGTCAAAATGCACAATGAGTATGATAGTTTCAACATTTGGAAGAAGTATAAATTTTTGAACTATTTTTAATTTGCTTCCCCTTTAGTAAACAAAGTGTAACAAACATAGTCACTTGATACTAATTATTCATTGAGTTACTTTTTCTAGAAAAAGAATGCCAAAATTTCATGTGCGTGAAGAAATGGAGATGTGGGAGATGCATGATGTGGTGTATGGGGGCATTTGTGTAAGGGTGTAAACATTATTGATGACAACTGGATTATATCTTGTTCTAAGAATTCACTTGAAGATATGTTTTAATAGTCTATGTGGATATTAGTTTCTGACAGCAAGTTGTGCTGGTTGGAGTTATTCAATTCAGTGAGCAGTACTGCTTTAGCTTGGACATTGAAAGAGGACTGACTGGATGATTTTGAAGTTCCCTAACCATTTGATTTGTGGTACAAAAACATGTGAAGGTAAAAATGCAGTGAACAGAAACTGTGGCATAACCCTCGAGCATTGACACTTGGCAAAAGAAGTCGAGGTGGGCCTATAATTCAAGCAGAATGTACTATCGGCTGAAAAAATTCACAGCATATCCACGGAGTGAATGATGATGAGTGGACGAAGCTCGGGAGGTTCATCATAGATCGTGCCAAGTTCCGGATTAATTTAGTTAACGCGTACGCTACGAATCCTTATGGTTCAACTACGCACAAGTGAAATATCCCACCGGCACTTCATTGCAAGTGAAGATCCAGTGCCTATATATATATATATATATATATATATATATATATATATATATATATATGGGTGGCCGGTGAACGGTTCTCCAGCGCGAGCAGTCGGTATTTCTCAATCAAGAAACTCGCTAGAAGACGCGTTGTCTCTCGCGGGTGAGGGCACGTTCTGCTTCTTTGCGAGCTGGTAGAGCGTTCATCTAAGAAAGAGCGTTTCCATAGTCAACGTGCGCCTTTCGCTCTCTCTCTCTCTGTCTCTCTCTCTCTCTCACAAGACAGCAGATGGAAGAGTGAGAGGGCTCGTGCGCCGGGAGGCACGCGCCGAGGGCGAGCGCGAGCCTCCCCGCGTTGCATGGTATTGTGAGTGGTGTAGGTTACACGATACGCGTGACAACCGACCCACAGCTTAAGGAGCTTCACCCCTGAAAGTAAATGGAACCATGCCTTAGGCATTCAGAGCATCTACAAGACCCACACCATGGGCGAAGTTTCTAACGTCACTCAGGGTGTTCTCAACCTGAGTGCATGGAATGTGATGGCAGTGCGATGTTGTGGCCCTGCAGCCCCAGCCACCTAAGCCATGGTTCATTTACTTTTTTGGCCGATAGTACAATGAAAGAAGTTACTATGTGAAAGCATGGGAAAGGAGCTGTTTTTGAAATTTCAAAAAGGTCCTCGCTTCATATTTGCTGATTCCATTATATAGCGGAAGGTGAGCTAGACAGCCATACGAAAAAAAATAATAATAATATTTACTAATTCAATGCTTCTTTTTCTGTGTCACTCTTAGAAGAACCTCAGAACGATTGTTATGTGTAGTTGGGTATGAGTAAGCAGTATACTACTGCCTTATACTGTTAGAAACAACACGGGCATTTCGAAAGCCTTCGAACCGACAGTCCATTGACCCAAAGGTCAAGTTTGAGCTACTACACGGGCGGTTTCGATGGCCATCGAGTCGATAGTCTATCGAGTCAACAGAGGACCCTACGACTCCTGCGAGACTTCGAAGGCCGTTGAGCGACGGAAGCGGCACGAACTCCAAGACTTGGCACACTGGCAGCTCCTGTGCGCATTAGTTTTGGAGGCATGGCCATATTTATGTCGTTTTATCATTAAGTAGAATCATAAACCGGTTAAAAAATATTGCAAACATGCCAAGAGGCCAACATTCTCACTTTATTGCATTAGTTCTAGAATGAATGTGCCATCACTGCCATAAAAAACAAATGCGATGCAGCTGGTGGGAAACACTGCGTGTGGCGCCATCTGGTGTCTATGAATCAAACCACTTTTCAGGCTCACGCTAGGGACTTAGGCTTAGCAGTGTCAAAATCTGCACGTTTTCTGAATAATGACTGCAAAGCGTCGCACATACTTTGTTCCTTTTGGTACATGAGATTAAGGGATGGCTCAATTAAAGCTTGTTTCTTGCCGTTGGTGCGAATAGCAAGCAACTAATGTGCATTAGAATTGAAGCGGGTGCTTTGGTTGCCGCTGTGTTGTTGCGAAATCACTCGGTGATTCAAGAACTGTTCAGAACTGCTGTGTAGCAGTGCCAGAACTTATTTTGAGTCTGTCGAGTTGTGGGCTTTTCGAAGGTCGTCGACTTGAAGACCTTCCACCGGGCCAATGTGACACAGGTATTACTCACCAATGACCCTGGTTTGTTTTTAGCACCACTTTCTACTGCCACTTGTACTGGTGCTGCTGATGCCTTGGTTAGGGCATTGGTAGCTGTCTAGGCTTTGCTCAGTCGATCTGACTACAGTTAAACCTGGATATAACGAAATTGACGAATTCCCGGAAAACTTCGTTATAAAGAAGATTTTCTTATATGCAGGTTGGGCACGAAAATTCGAAAAAGAAACGCTTAAGTAAGCAAAAAGGTAACAGATGGCAGAGCTCGCCCAAACATTTATTTTTCGGTGAAAAAAACATTTACAGCTGAGACCGCTTACGGGACTGGCTATAATGTGTTTTTTTCTGACCCCCGTTTACCCTCCCATAGAACTTAATGTATACGCATACCGCTTATTGTGCAGCAGACCCCCTCCACACCGAGATAAAGGACCAGTTATAATTCGGCTGCAGGGAAATCCCATGGACAAACGAGGTAGCAGGTAGTGCACATGCTTCACAGCCCAAAAAGAGTGCAGTGAATCGGCGTGGAGGAGGAAGGAGCGTGGAACGAATGAACAATGAGCGGAGGGAAGAAAAAGGGGGGGCGCGCGGCAGCAGCTCGTCCCATGCGCGCCCTCTAAGGATTGGATTTCCAAGGCGACGGAGAATGCGGCTATGGCCATTTCTCAGCTGTGAATGCTCCGCACTGAATTCGCTCCCGTGTCCTCCAGTTCACTGCTGTTTGTCTCCAGTTTTTTTTTTTTTTAATCATTTCACGTGCGCTACCCGTGAATCACCCTGTGAGTGTGATTTCCTGTGCATCCGTTCCCTGTATTGTCAAGGGCAAGCTTCCCATGAGATGCGCTGCCCGTGACCCTGCGAGCTAGGCCTAAAAAGTGCTGTCACCTAATGTCAGGTTAGCGAAATGAAGCGCAGAGACTTGTGCAGTAACCAAAGAGTGGCGCTGCCAGCACGTAGAAAAAGAAAAAAAGAAAAAAAATTGTTTCTTTCTTTTTCTCTCCTAAACCGGTGCGGCTTGGCAACATCAACTGGACAAGGAGGGTGCCGGCTTAGCGGGATCAGGTTTGAAGTGAGGAGGGAAGGAGACGCCCGCAACGGCAAGATAGCCGTGTAGAGGGATGCAGGCCCATCTCGTGCGCTCGCTTTCGCCTCACAGTCGCCGCGCCTGCGAGTGCGCCAAGCGCACCACCGCCACTTCGCATTCCGTCGCGGCGGAGAAGGTGCTTCCAGTTGTTGCTCGCGCAAAAGTGACAAAATTTGGGGCAAAATCTCTAGGTTGTTGGCGGAGAAAATTCGTTATTTCGAGGAGGTCTCCCGCTGCCACTTCATTACGTAGAGGTCTCAAATACATGTGCTTCTATGAAGTAATGGCGGGGAATAGAAAAACTTCATTATATCCAGGAATTCGTTATATGGAGGTTCGTTGTAAGAAGGTTTAACTGTAGTAGGTTTGTTAGTTTAAAATTCACTATTAAGGATGAAAGGTTCCTGGAAGCTTACGACACTTGACGTCAAACACTCAATTTATAATTTGCAATTGCCACAAAAAGGACAATAAGCCACGTGCCAGGAGAGTGACATTGACCGACCTTTTTAGGGCATACATATATATGGTTGTCTTCAGAATTATTTTAGTTTCAGCATTGGTTGCTGCAAAGGACTGTAAGGCAGGTTTCACTACAATTTCTAAGTGCATGTCTACATATGACCAACTTCCTTGAACTTTATTTCCACTTTTCAGAAATTATAAATGCTTCCCTTTACTTTAATGCACTGAAGTGGTGATGTAAAGTGGTGAGGCCTTTATTTTTACGCAGCACATGACTTTAAAAATGTAATAGTTTGTTTCTTGTGGAACACACTGCTTTTATTATAGACATATGATGGCAGCCTTTTAGCCATGCTTCTGTGTATAAATTGTTCCCTTTGTCATGTAATTTTTGTCCGCTATTCCTGCTCCTACTAGTTTCTCAGCATAAGGGAAAGATTGTTTACACATGGGAAGGAAATTGGAATGGGCACTTGGTTTTCACTGCCAATAAACTTTGTGTGATACCTGTGGTGGTAGTGTGGCACAAAGGTGCTTCTATGGAATATCCTTAAATGATCTTTTCAACTTCATACATTCGTCGATTTTACGAAATGTTTTTCTCTGAAGATTGGAATATTGCTGTAGCTGGAATATTGCTGTAGCTGTCACTTTGAGGCACAACTTAGGCTTTGCAGCTTATTCTGAACCTCAGCATATTTTGCAAAACATGAAGGTGCTGAATATTTATTATTGAACTGTTCTTACAGAAGCAGTTACAGTGTCTGTGCCCCATGTGTGAGTAAAAGCTCAGTTGCTTACAAACGTCACCAGTCTGATAGTTAACATTTCACTTTTCACATTTCACATTTTTGCCACATTTCACATTTCGAGTGAATGGCTTCTCTTATTCAGCCACCCACGTGTCAAACTTTGTTTTTGTCATTGCTATATTACATCCCTTGATTGCACATTGGTACATTCTGCTCTATCATGTTTCACTTCTTTGTTTTGCCACATCTTCCGTTGTTCAGTTTTCACTCAGCAAGCTTTCTCATTTGTTGCTGTCATATTCCATTCCTTGATTGCCTGGTGTTACTTTGCTGTAATTTGGATGTCAGATTTGTTTCCATGCCACATTGCATTCCCCCATGTCTTCTGGTTTTTGTCAGCAAGCAGAGAACAATTCCATGTGGTCTTACAATGTAACACTTAGCCCCAAATCTACTGCAGTGCTCAGCCAAAACAACCAGTGCAGAAAGGAAGGTTTCTAGCAACTCCAACGCGGCGCAGCTACAGTCATATACGAGATAACCTCCTTGAATGGTAACAGGACAGTGATTAAAAATTTACCGTGGTGGATACACTTGAGCCTCATCATAACGAAGTGGGATATAATAAAATGATTGTTGATTTTGGTTCTTGATTCCATTATAACAAGGCTCAATTGTATTGCAATTCTATCTCATGATCCTTCGCATGATTAATTCACAAGGCCGGCACTATTTGTCTGATAAATAAAGAGTAATGTTAACCATTGAACAAATTTTTATTAAAATAGTTGTAAATAATCATTTTGAAGTGCATATTCCGGTTGCAGATTTAGAGCCAAGCACAGATGTAATAAACCTTGGGAGAATCATGTGATGAACCTCAGTTTTGAGGAGTGAGGAGCTTTAATGGGACACTAAAGTGAAACAGTGAAGTGGTTTCCCTTGACTGTTTCACATAAGCACTTCACTTTCCACAGTGCTGACAAGTGTTAGCTGGTGCGTGAACACATACATACCTGCCATGTTTTATTATTTAGGGGTTATGTGTCCCTTTTTAGTGCTTGTTTATGACGCTCTTACCAATATTAGTTTAGAATTTCCATTTTTTATTCAGGTTAAAGTAAAATTATTTTTAAAAGATAAACAGAACCTTCAAGTGATTTTTCAGCCCTACTTTCTTTTACCTGCTGGATTAAGTGGACTTACTGGCACCAGCATCATCCACTTACTGGTACAATGGGAATCAGCACATTGAGTGCACTTCTCCCATGTCGAAAAAGTGTCTCTATTGGCTGGTTCTGAAAATACATGTGTTCTGGCTGGTATGGCACAAGGGACCTCACTGAGTGTTTTCCTTTGCATACAGCATAAAAAAAAGTGTAGTGGATTTGGAAATAGCACTAGCATATGAGAGTCCTTTAGCATATCAAAGTATTTAAAATGACTGCTTTTGCCCCGCCACGGTGGTCTAGTGGTTATGGCACTCGGCTGCAGATCCGAAGGTCGCGGGATCGAATCCCGGCCGCGGCGGCTGCATTTCGATGGAGGCGAAATGTTGAGGCCCGTGTGCTGTGCGATGTCAGTGCACGTTAAAGAACCCCAGGTGGTCGAAATTTCCGGAGCCCTCCACTACGGCGTCTCTCATAATCAGAACTGGTTTTGGGACGTTAAACCCCACAAATCAATCAATCAATCAAAATGACTGCTTTAAACCATGTGCCTTGTTCAAGTTCAACTCTTTGAGGGTCGAATTTTTCAAAAAGAACTGTCCCAGATGGTCAAATTACTTTTTTTGTGAATTTTAATCATCATCATCATCATCGTCATCATCAGCCTATTTAGGTCCACTGCAGGATGAAGGCCTCTCTCAACGATTTTCAATCCACCCTATCCTGAGCGAGTTCGTTCCACTTTATGCCTACAAACTTTTTAATTTCACCACTCCATCTAACCTTTTGCCTGCCTCTGTTGTGTTTTCCCTCTCTTGGTATCCATTCCATCGCTCTTACTGGAAACTTGCCGCTCTCACTAAAGCGAAAAGTCACTGCATTCTCCCAGTACTAACGTACGGCGCAGAAACTTGGAGGATAACGAAAAAACTAGAGATGAAACTAAGGAGCATGCGACGTGCAATCGAAAGAAAAATTATAGGTGTAACGCTAAGAGATAAAAAACGAGCGGAATGGATTAGGGAACAGAAAGGAGTAGCTGATATTATTGTATCAATTAAAAGGAAGAAGTAGACCTGGGCAGGACATGTCATGAGGAGGAAGATAACAGATGGATTTTAATGGTGTGTATAAAATTGGGAATAAATTGTAAAAGAATCAGGAATGGGTATTTTGGCATCAGCATCTTTCAGAACTTAAAAATGTCCAGTAGTACTGCAGTGTGTGGTACTGCTTGCAACAGCACAGCGCCTTCAGAGTTTGGAAGTTTGTAAATATGGGTTGGAAGAGTCATTGCTGTCAGTATCACAAGAATGGGCAGTGTGTTCACTCATATCGTTGCGTTGCTGTGCACCTAAATAACTTAAAGGAAACTTGCTAAATAAGGAGAACGAGAATACCTTGTGAGCGCCGGTGATGCGCAAGCTAAAAGCAGTGCCAATAAAGATGGAAATAAACTTCCATCACCTCTGCAAGGGAGTGCCTATGAAGATAAAAACTCAAGTTACATTGCTATCGCCCGGTGAAACCAAACCACAAAAAGGCATTGCTGCTGGTTGCCACAGACCACGCGATGTGCTGAAGCAAGAAATCAGTTCTCTTTATCTCCACAAGGAGGTAGCGCAAGAAGGTAGCACAATCAAATATCAAACGCTTCTTTGTCTTGTGAGGTGGCAGCACTTCCCAGTGAGCATGGATCGTCATTGAGGCTTGAAGTTTCAAACAGAGGGTTGAAACTTGCAGGTTAAAACCATAGCCACACAATGAAGACCTTGTGGGGCAGAAAACCGCCGCTATACATGTACGGTATGACTGTTACTAGATATAAAATAGGCTGAATAAGTCCCAAGCTTGGCAAAATAGTGCACGGTTGGCAAGAAAGCGGTGCAGTGTGATCAGTGGCCAGTGATGAGTGTAAAAAAGGAAAGTTGTGCATCTTCTGTCACTATAGTTAGGATATGCCCTTAAGGAAAACGAATATACTTGCAATCAGACCAATGAACATAGCCGCAACCAGAACCTTTACATTGATTGATTGTTGCTGAAAGGGCAAAATCTGGCAATAAACATAGGAGCTGGTGTGTGCATTTAAATATCACCATACAGAAGAAGGTGCAGCTGTGTGGACTGGGAAGGGCAAAGAAATTTGTTTAGGTTGGTAGGTTTTTTATAGTACATATAGAAAGAACAACAGAAACCTGAAATTTCTTGCTGCAGGTGGCAGGCATTTACCACAGCCAACTTTCTTGGTTGATGTGGCACACTGTCCATTGCCCGCTTTGTTTACTTTCACTGATTGACACATGCAGTCTCACACCATGGAGGGCTCTACTGGCAAAAAGGATGATCCGTTATAGTAGTGGTGTTCTTACCTGTACCACATTTGGTGCCATGGAAGCCAGCCACACTTGTAAAAAAGGTGCACGTGGCAACTTTTTCATGAACACCACAAGCATTACTGTTTGTCCATGGTGCAGGTAATTCTTGCTGTAGCCTTGTAGCAGTGGAGCTGGTTGAGGTGTCTCCTTAAAGGGGCCCTCGAACATTTTCCTCGCACCCATATTTTATTTGCGGGTCGCGTAGACAGATGGCTGAGGATATTTTTGGCAGGTGTCAAACCGCCCATATCAGTTGATTTAGTATTTTAATTGTTCAATGAAATCATCGCATCGCTGCCGACCGCATCAGCGCGTAGTGGCACGTAGTGGCGCTGCGGAAATGACAACTGAGGGCTCGAGCCTGTGATCGGATGAAAGTAGCAATATAAGTGCTCGCGGCACTACATCAGTAAGCAAGTAATATTCGGCTTTGTTTTTCGCTTGCGTAGGTTTTTATTGAACGCCAATAGACGTAGTCATAGTAGAACGATCCCCACAATTATAAAACGCTATAGAGGTGCTGGCTCCCATTTCGCCTCTTGCCTTTTGCTTACATGAGTCGTACGTCCATACGAAAGAATCCCTTTGTTTCACCTCTTTTGTGTACGTTCGCGACTCGCTAAAGCGCTGAACCACTGGGTGGAATTTGCTGTTCTGTCAAAGTGTGTTGTATCGCGTGCAGCGCTATAGGGGAATCTGAACATGTTCACTAAGCCAGTATACGCGAAGGCGTACTGGATACCGGATAACGTTGTTTGTCACAGTCAAGTGGTGCCAGCGGTGGGTGGTAAACAGAACAAGCAAAACCGCGTGATCTCTGTCCTCCGAGATCCTGGTAGCCACTCGCTACCTTGCAGCCTCGACAATTTGTGTCGCACTGAGAAACGGTGTCGAATTGTCACGGGTGCTTTACCGTCGAAGCTTCATCACACGAAGCTAAAGAAAATAAAACTGCCAGCAACTCGAGGGCTACATAGCGTGCGACGACCACTCGAAAGTTTCGAAGCGGGCGGCAACCGCTCCAGGTGGTCTGTCGTGCTTGCGCATGCAATGTTTACACCCGGTATTCCGCTCTACGCAAAGCGCTTTGCGCATTGGTGTTATGTGGACACGCTAAAATTCCCTGTTCCCACTTCTATGCTTCCATGTCTGCGCGTTTAGCTGAACGACCCGCGAAGAAACATTGCCGAGTATGGTTATATTCGCCGGCCCCTCTCAGTGGCCATGACGGCGAGTGTAAAGACGACGCCACTTGCCTTGGAGTGTCTTAACACGGAACGACGCGTAAAGCCTCGGTTTGAAGCACAAGCGCCCGCTCTTACAAGTCGGAGCGGTCAGAAAAGCTCATAACTGACAGTGCGGCATGCTCTCCCTCCACGTTGTTTATTGACATGGCAACGGCGTCATCACTACGCTGGAGCAAACAGGCAACGATGGCATACGAACTTCCGCTACTTAGGCGCCTAAAGCTAATTCCATTGGCTTGTCCCTATGGCGCTTTTGCAGAGTGAAATGCGATCACCTGACCCCGCGGAATCCAAGTTGAGGGTCCGCATATTTTTTGCTTGTATTTTGAACTTTGTCTCCTTAATAACTTTGCACTGCCTGCTCCTATCGCCGTTATTCTTGTAGCATTTGTCTGTCCACCCTCCAGTCTACGCAACACGCACATGAAAATGGGTGTGAGAAAAGTGTTAGAGGGCCCCTGTAAGCCTATTTCACCTTGTGTAGCCTTGGAGCAAATTGCTTGAGTTTGCTAAATAAATGAAGAAGTAATCTTGAGTAAGAACAATAGTTTTAGTATCTTTCACCAAATATAATTTTGTTACATCATCCATACATTTTTTCCACTCATAGTTGTAGGTTTGTAAGTGCATTTCACCAGGTTTCTGAAGAGAAAGTTCAACAGTAAAGTATTCATGATGATTTGGCACCCTTTTCGCGAGCTATTCTCAAATTCTCTATGCCGTATGCTCAGTGAGAGTGGCTGTATTGGCCTTAAAGATGTTCTGGAGATGTGCACAGCAGGTGGTGGCTACTGTAGTTATCTCATAGGCCACATATAATGACTTTACGTGTTAAAGGGCCACTAAACAGGCTCCTACTTTTTTTAAAGCCGCCCAAACATGCTAACTCAATCATAGAGAAGGTTGCGGCGATCACATTCTGCGAACATGACAGCGCTGCGTGCCACACAGATGCCGTATTTCAAAAAACAATTCCCGCGCCTCTTTCCTGCGATTGACCGGTCGCGCTCGCATCCTAGGTGTCGTCACGTTCTACCGCGAACAACTTTGCGCAGTTGTAGCTCCTTGATTGGTCGAAACCAGGTCTCCATCCCACCGGCGTGAGCACCGGAGCAACCGGAACTGCAGCTACTGCAGCACAAGCGTCAATGGCGTCAATTGCTTACGTCATGTCACGTGTCAAAAGTGGGCAGAGTCTCGACGATGCGCCGTGCCTACCCTCTCCTCGGCAGACATGGGTGGGGAGGCCAATCGAGAAAACAAAACCGACGCAAGCAGCCGCTTAAACCCGTGTAACTTCTTTACTGTTGCACCTATTCGCAAAATTCTTGCGGGAGCATGTTCACATCGCACAGGAGCGCAGTTACAGTAAAACCTCGTTAATTCGGATCTCAGGGGAGTGAAAAAAATTTCCGAATTATTCGAATGTCGAATTAACGAATGCATAACAAAAACGCACATTTTCAGTTCCTTTATCGCATACCTTTATTTTGAGAAGTAGTCCGTGATGCTTGTTTGTTTTTTTGTGGACAGCTGGGCGGCAAGGACTAGTTTGCGGGCATGTGACAAACCCTCTAGCGCAAGAGTATTGTCTGGGACATCGTAACAAAACTCCTCTAGAATGATGAGAGTGTCCGCAGCTTCTTTTGCGGTACGATGCACTGGGTGTAGTTCATCGCATGGGTCTTTGTCGTACACCTCATCCGTCCCATCGAGGGCAGCACTGATGATCTCGTCACCGTTCAAGTGACCGGCGACAACAACACCGTCATCAATTGTAACGTAATATGCAAGCTCCACTTCGGAGGGAAGCAGGCCAAGGAACGCCATACCGTCCTCCTTTCCTTCTGGCGCTGCGGGCTCTGGGCAGCGTTCCCAGCTTTCTGAAGCCTCGGGCCGCACGAATCGCACACCGACACTTCCTCGTGCACCGACTCGTGCACTGACACTTCCGATACGCCGCTATGTCACAGTGCACCGAAGAGGGGGAAATAAAAATTACAGCATATCCACGGAGTGAATGATGGTGAGTGGGCGAAGCTCGGGAGGTTCATCGTAGATCGTGCCGAGTTCTGGATTAATTTAGATAACGCGCACGCTACGAATCCTCATGGTTCAACTATGCACAAGTGAAATCTCCCACCGGCACTTCATTGCAAGTCAAGATCCAGTGCCTATATATATACATATATATGGGTTGCCGGTGAACGCTTCTCCGACGCGAGCAGTCGGTATTTCTCAATCAAGAAACTCGCTAGGAGACACTGCCTGCGCCGACATTGAATGTCGCGGGTGAAGGCGCGTTCTCCTTCTTTGCGAGCTGGTACAGCGTTCCTCTAAGAAAGAGCGTTCCCATAGCCAACACGTGCCTTTCGCTCTCTCTCTGTCTCTCTCTCACACAAGACAGCAGAGGCACGCGTCGGGAGGCAGCGCCGGGAGAGAGAGAGAGAGAGAGGCACGCGCCGAGGCGAACGCCGAGGGCGAGCGCGTGCCTCCCAGCACGCGGGTTACGCCTGACGCGTGACAAGGTTAGACTAAGAGGAGCTTCGCCCCTAAAAAAAGCACAGCCGACGCCTGCAGGTCCGCACGCTATCCGTCTGAGGCCTTGTTTCTTTGTTATCCGTTCTCTGCCGATGACAGGACGATGCGTGCTCCAAAACGCCACCTTGCATCCCCTTTCATAAGTTTTCGAAAATAAATGCGGTTTTCCTTGGCCTCCGCGATCGGCATCGACAGCGCACTGTTGCTGCCGGAGCCCATCTCGGAGACCATAAGTTTGCACATGTGTGGCAAAGAAAATGCAATGCGATAAATATTATGGCCTCCGAGATGAAGTTTCAGTTTCAGTTTCGCTGTCTTTGGCTTGCCTCCAGTCCGAATTAACGAGTGCGCATGCAATTTTGCGTCGTATTAGCGAATGTTTGTTGCCATAGGGCTATGAACATTTTTGAAGGGAGGGTATGGGAATGACGAATTATCCGAATTTCCAAATTAACGGGGGCTGAATTAACGAGATTGTACTGTATATCTTTAAAGCAAATTTTGGACCTCGGGGTTGTTGAGGGGACCTTTAATCTTATTTTATATAGCTGGTGCTGCAGGTAAAAAAAAAAAAGGCGGCAAAAGAAACAGACATTTTGTCACAATCAACCCATGATGATTGTTGTTTTCTGTTCTATGCAGGTAGGGGGATACACGCTGTGATGTAGCAGGCTTAGATAGATTTCACTATAAAAGCAGTACATATTGTCAGGATGACAAACCACATCCAAGGTTAAAATCTCCATGTGCTACCGCCAAAATACAGATATGAAAACTATCTTCATCTTTTCCATCGTCGAGTGTCATGGGCAATGTACAGACTGCACAAAGCCATGTCGCAGGGTAGCATGATGTCATCTATTTCAAAAAAGATTAATTTAGTCCATTGTGTGGTTTCATTATTAGAAGTGATGGCTTGTGTAAATACCGATTGGTGTGTACCTTGACCACTTGTCATGTAAACATTAACAGTGCTCCTTAATAAGTGCAGAGACTGATTGAGCTGTTGTTGCTACTTCATTATCTATGCCTTTTAAACATCAGAACTGCACGGAGCTGTAGGGGTTGCTACAAATGAACCTGCCGTTACGACTTATTGCCAACAACCCTATCATGATATGCATCTTCAACTGTCTACTCGGCAGTGCATGCACTGCGGTGCTGTTGTCCCTGTTGTAAATGTACTGCAGGGTGAAAGGGAAAATTAGCATCCACCCGTTTTGTAGCACAAGGCTACAAGGAAACGTTACTCCACCTTGCGGGTTTCCGCAGAACTCATTTGACGTACTGCAGGGTGTAGGTGACAAACCAAAAGCTTCATGGCTTACGTCTGGTCGCTTCCAGTGTTTCTTCCAGAAATGAAAGTAGCACCTCTGTTGCTGGAATGGCTCAAAAACATACATGCTGCATCCATACACAGTCAGGACCTGTGCAGGCACAAAGAAACCTCACTCTATACTTGCCCCATGGCAAACGCATGAGTTCCATACAGCAGGCTTCTCTGCACAGTGATGACATGAACTTAGTAGTTGATGCGTTGCACACACATAGTTAGGGACGTCCGGCTCCATGTGAGAGCAAGTACCATATTTGCATGAAGTTGTGTCTGTTTTCGCTCAGTAGCAAGTCTGTGTAGCACAAATGTGTGCAGGCACATAAGGGAAAGCAGGCTGAGTTGTCCACTTTGCTGCCATGTTTCCTGTCAGTACTATCAAGATGCTTCATGGTATTGCCACCATGCAGTATCACATGGTCATGCTAGAGCTAGTTTTTCCCCATGCTTTATTAAAAAGAAAGAAAAGCCTATGTAGGGTTTTTTTAGGTAACATTTACAACAGCAGTGCATTTGTTTGCTGGTATTGGTGTGCACATCAGGAGACTGAAATTGTTCTTCTTGGTCATTACTTACTATAATTTAGCATTTAGTTGTTTCATAGTGCCAGTGTGTACGTACAAAAGCAAGGTTTCACTGTATTCTTATTTACATGTGCCCCTTGGTCACAATTAACAACAAGTAATCAATTAACTTGAAAGAATCTACCAATGAACACAATACACAAAGAGGCAGGAACAGCTAGGTATTGGAACAAACTGAAAGTGTCCAGCAAATATTCATTACACAAGGATCAGAAATCTCCTCCAGCAAGGCTACTGGTGCATGTGCAAAACACGAAACCAAGAAAGTGAAAAGCAGAGTGCACTTGACCTTCATACAACCACTACACGACAAAGATCAAGCAGAACTAAGGAATACTGACTCCTTGTAAGTAAGGTTTAGGGATTCAGCACTAATCCATGCGATGCCTTGCTAAATGATGTGGGAAGACTGAAAATTTTTCATCTGTCCTCACTTTGTTGCGACCACTAACAACTCTACTTCTAATGAATTGGGTACACATGCATTTCTTACAGAGATTTGGCAAGTGCATGCTTTTAGTTATGAAGAAGAACCATAATAATGAGGGGGCCAATGTAAATTATTACATAAGATAAAGACATATGTACACTACACGCATCATACAGGATGTAAATTTGACATGATTTGCACCCTCTGTGCTGCTTCTTTACATGTGCAGTAGTTTTATAATGTAAGTTTAATGCAATACCACATTTAATTACTGTATAGTTCAAACTTGTTCTGTCTTGTTTTTCGATGCCTTGCTCACCACTGGTTTCTGTTAAATTAATCATGCATATCTTGGCTCAGTTCGCTACCTAGTTACTCTTGGGTCGCCACTGTACTTAGGGAATGTTCATCAACAGGCAAACCATTTTGAAATACCTATTTTTTTGTTGACACATTCTGTTCCTTTTAGCCTATACCATTTTTTCATTGACTGAACGTTCACCTACATGTTCACTTCTGTTTTATAATTTTAACAGGAAGAGGATTTACACAGCCATGAGCAGGTATGGTTGCCTGCCGTTTTACTCTTTTAGTTATATTTATATTTGGCATAATCTGTACATACTCTGGTATATAGGCATTCAATATTAACTCTGAAGATTTTTCCTGTGTTTGCTTTTTATATTTGCATCACTTTTTTTTTTCTCATTTTAGGCTTTACTGCTCTTGTTAAACTCTTAAGCCTGCAACGTTCACTTTCTTTTGTGTCATTGGTCTCATGTAGCTCATGTAGCTGATGTTATAAAAGTAATACAAGGCAGCATATTATATGCACTTCAGTCGTCATCAAAAAAGTACTCTGTCCGTAATCCCTTCCTTTTGAGTGCGAAGTAGCGTGTAAGTGTCTGCATATACACTGGCAGAATTCTTTGTGCTTCGAGAGCTTTCATTGTCTCTCATTTGGGAAGTGCTGTACTGCTATTCAGGTGTCCTCTACTTATCAGGCTGTCAATTTTACTTGGTATCCTTCAAAGCTACAGGAATAAAAATTGGGTGCCTCTTATTATGTGATAAATAATTTTGGAGAAATTTTTACTTTCTGGGGGGGGGGGGGGGGGATGTCTTTCTTTCGTAGCTGTGCTTCTAGAATTTAGATTTCTATTATTTCTGCAAAAAGGGAATGTTAAGTATAAATGAGTACTTTTGTTGTGGGTTGTAATGTGCCTAGTTTTCTCGCATTATGGAATGATAATTGAAGGCAGCGTAATTTAACTTCCATGTTATTATTATTGTAATTCATAGCTTTACTAAAATCTTTATAAAAATTTGTACCAGTATCAACGATATGGCTAAGGGCGCATTTTTTTGCTTATGTACAGACTATTAGTTTCAAATCTTAATGCCTTCCTTTGTTTGTGTTTTTCTTTTTCCACTCTTGTTATGCCAGCTCACTTGGTGCCACATATTGTATCACTGTCTTGCATTTCTTTATCCATATTATCACAATTTTTATTGTGAAGCCAACACAACCATGTGTAATAAGTGTTTTTACAGTTATAACTGTGCACTCCTCTAAAGCCATCCACAGCCTAGATGATCTGGAACACCAGAAGTGCAATCTACGTTAAAGTTGGTATTGCCATTTTTAAAAAGAAAGTACACACTAACTCACAATGTTTGTCTTTGGAGATCTTAGCATTTCTAATGTGCAAGTCTACTGTTTGTTGATAACAATGTTTCTAGAAAGTGGCCTTTCAGTGAGGTTATTGGTATATAATAAGATTTTTATAAAATAGAATAAGGGGTCTTGCAGCACTTCTCAAACATATTTAGGAAATGGTGCCACTGCTTAACAAGTCAGCTAAGTATTATTCCACTGAATTCAGCAGAGAATTTGCATTTTTGTTTCAAAGACAGCCAAAAATCACTTAGTGTTCAGTGTTGCCAAACTAGTAGTTTTCCTTCAAATTTAGTCAGTTTTTATTCTGTTTAGTAGGCAAACATGATTGTGTTGTGGGAAGTGGTACTTTCACCAGCCTCAAGTCCTGTTATCTTTATTTTGTGGTGTCTTTGGTTATTCATTTTTATTTCTGAAGAGTCAATTTTTCAACAAGTCTTTACTCTTTTCTGCAACAGAATGCCAAAGAGAGTATAAACTGCTTCCATTTGGGAATGCTATGTCTGTAGTTAGACTCGGTACCCTTAATGGAACTTTCAGTTTTGCGGAAAAAAAAAAAAAGAGGCAGTCGTCATGGGGGGAAGCTCACTCCCATCCAAGGGCTGTGCGAATACTGAAATTGTGGAATATGAATTGAATATGAATAAGGCAAAAAACAGGCCTCAGTAACATAACAGTATGATTCATTAATTACAGTAATTCAGTAACAGCACTACAGCACTTTGATGAGACTTATGAAAGCAAATTTCCGTATTTACTAGCATAACAACCACACTTTTTTTCCCAAGAAACAGAAGCAAAGCTGGGGGGTGCGTTTCTCACGGGTAAATTTTACGAAAACTTTTTTTCAAGCTGAGCAAGACATTTTAACGGGCAGTAAAGACGGCGTTGTGACTCACGGTAATACTTAGGTAGAGCCACGTGTGCAATGAAATGTTATTTAAAGAACAGTAAAAAAAAAACTATATAGCTTCGGTACCACACGACCTGGCACCCGTGGCGATGGCCTTTTGCTTCCGATTAACTCTTGGTTAGCTCACAGTGCCCTGAAAACAGAAAAATGGCGATGTTATCGAATGGTCAACAGCGAAAAAATGAACGAGCAGTACGCGGTGGTCTTCGGCACGCGTGTAGTTTCCATAGTTTCTATGTCATCGCGGGTCCCTCCCGTAACGATGCACACGGTGCATAGGCCAATGATCCTCGCGGATGCAATGTTGGAGACGCCCAGCTGCATCAGTGTTTGGTCGCGTTCGCGGGTGGCCGTAACGGGAAAATAGATGTTTCCCACAACAACATGCGAAACGGTTCACCATCACTCATATCTCCCTCATAATCGCCCATATATCTGTGCTCAGCCGTTAGCTCACTCATGCGTGTTAAAGCATGACATCTGAGATTGCATCGTGGAAATCTTGGAGACCATGCCCCGACGGTGCTTAGGCTTAGCAGCGCCAGCCTGTGCAACACGCCGCAGCAAGTGGTGTAAAGGAACTGCGATAGCGTGGAGGAATGCAGCAGCTGCTTGCACGCAGCTACACACAGCAGTTTTATCGGGGTGTGGGAGTTTTAAATCGCCATGCCGAAAGGCACCCGAACATGGCGGATTGAGTGAAGTGGAAAAGCCACAGCGTGGCCGTTCGCAGGTCTGCAGGGGTTCAAAGTTGGGGGGTGCTTTTATTACACGGGAGAAAAAAGTTTGCGATGGCGGTGCAAAGTCATCCATGATCTCGTTGTGCCAACGCGGCGACGGCAAAACACTAACGACAAAGCCTTTTCTTTATTTTTTCATGGCATGGAGGAAATTCCGACTCTTTCGCCGAACGGCCCGTCTGATGCACGTGTCACGTACAGCGACGTTCTATGGTGCGAGAACCGGAACCGCTTGTGATTTTGTTATCAAAACGTAGTTGATGCCACAGGTCCTCCTGGCCTAGTTGCATGTATTGGGCTGAGTGCTCGTGCGGTCACCACCACGGAGGCACTTAATGGTTGTACCATGCGCACTTCCTTGCCATTGGAGCGTTCTTCGTACCCGTTGCTCTGACTATACAGGACCGCCGGTCTGTGGCAAGTGTTGGGTTAGATCATCGCGGCGACAGCACACTCCTTCCGTCTGATCAAGTGATGTGCATCTCGCGTCGCCGCGATAGACTTCGTGTTCCCACACTGTCAAGAAACAGCGGCACGCTTGGATCATGTACTACGCTAAGGTGGCTAGAATGGGGAGGTGTGCTGAGCGCAGCGTGTTTCCCTTGCCTAACCGGGTCCCTCTGCTCACCGATGCCCCCAGGGACGCTGCTGCATGGGGCATTGCATGGTGCCGCTGCCGCCGTCGCAGATTATCTGAAGGGAAGCTTGTGCTCGGCAACGCGGAAGGTGTGTTTTCATAATTCACATGGTTGTTATTGTATGCTGGTCATGCATTTGTGAGCTATGAGGGTAATGCCTTACAAGACGAAGGGGAAAACTGAACGTTATTGCTTTGTTCCTGGCTGCAACTCCGGGTATAGGCCGTCAACAGAAAAAATTTATTGAAGCTTACACTAGTGGTGCAACGCTAGCGAAGCAGCGAAACTGGTGGGTACTTGGCTAGTTTGGTTTTGTCTCTGGCAAACCCACATTCCGTCGTGGTTCGAGGCTTTGGGAAACGCCTCGCAAAGCACTGCGAGGCCCAGTGAATGCTTCTCAAAGTTTCGCATCTAGCTCAGTGTAAAGGCATTCGTGTCGAACCACAGACAGTGGCAGACGCCCACCCTTTTGATATTAAGTCGAACCTCATTAATTCGAACTCCAAGGGGACAGGAAATCTGTTCGAATTAACCAGAGTTCGAACTAGCGAGGGTCCCTTTGGTTGGCGGTACTAGCACACAATACCAACATTAGAAACATGTGCGCATTGACTGTGACTCCCGTGCTGCCGCCACTGGTTTTGCCTTGCAGCGTGCTTGCGGCCCAGCGGAGATGCCACTGTGCATGTGCGGCATAGCTCAGTGGCATGGCCGTAATGGCTTCGCTCGCCCGGTGGCCCGTAGCCGCTGAGCTACGGTATACCCTCTTTCCTCACGCACGTTGCAGTAGGAGAAGGACGGCGCCGGGCGCGCTTGCATCAGCTGGTATGATTTCTGCCAGCTGATTGCGCCTTCCAATGCCCGCGGAGCGAGCAGATGGGTACGGTTTGCGACGCTACGGTGACTGATGCATCAATCTTCGGCGATCGGCTTGGACTTTCACGAAATCTAGTCTTAACGGATGGGCAATCTTGTTCGAATTAACTGTGGCGCGAGTTGTTTTAGGTTCGAATTAAAAGAGTTTTTCCCCATTCAAATACATGTAACTTTGCTGGGACCAACCGGCCAGTTCGAATTATCCATTGGTTCAAATTATGCGACTTCGAATTAATGAGGTTCGACTGTACTACACTGTACACAACGCATAGCTTTGTGAGACGCTGTGCATCACACAAAACAATGCACACTGTCTTTGTTTTCTTTTTCTTCTGCTTGTGGCCGGTCATGGACGCAAGAGGAGAAAGAAGCACGTGTGCAAATGCACATTGGGCATTGCGTAGAAGTGCACGCACACTGTTGGGAACTTGAACCAATGATGATAGTCTTTTTTTGGTTTGCAGGACAAAGACGATTTGCTTCGCTGTTAAAGTATCTTTTTTCAGTGCACCGACATTTGAGCAGTGGGCTCGTGCGATACCGAGAGCTGACAGGTAGCTGCAACAGAACTCAGCGGTATGCAAGAAGCATTTGCTGCTTGTCTACTTTTAGGTTCACCAGTTTCTGCAGCCCAGCAAAAAGTCCAAAAGGTGGTGATGTGTCTGATAGTGTGCTGGAGCCTCTACTGTCCGTAGAGCAGTTGATACCTGAGAGCAATGAGCATACCAATGCTAGAGATGACACACATGTCCCTTCAGATGTGGTTGAAATATCCATGGACGACATTTCCTGCGTTGCCGAGAGATGTGATTGCAGGCTATGTGATAAGGAAGCGGATTCCTTGCATAAGTTGTGAACCATACAAGGCAGCTTGCCTCATCACCAAGGAAAATGGACCCCAAATCTGCCGGCAGGTGCCTCTTTGCAGGGACCTTGGTGGACTCTTATTTATCCATCACGCACGCTGCACGACTTGATTCATTCCCTTGAGAACAAGCTGAGTGCACCTTTATAGCGCAGCTTGCCCCCCACACACACGCACTATTGCAGACGTGGATGATTGGGCAAATGTCACAGGTCGGCTGCAGTGGGCATGCCATTATGTTAGCTCGATGTGTTGTGCGCTTTTATTGTTTAACTCAGGTGCATTTCTTTTTGAAAGGATTCAATGAAAAGGAGGAAGAAAAGAAAGCCAAGTGGGCTAAGCCCTGTGTTATGTAAACGACTTTTTATTGCACACTTCAAATGAACTTTTTCCCTGTGTGAATGTATTTCCTTTTTCAAATATTAATTTTTTTCTTTCTGTGGACAAAATGTGCGCACATTTTGACCAGCAGCCAGTGGATAGGAATTGGATCCAAATACGAGAGCAAGCACATTTTTAATAATGTGAATAAGCATTAAAAATGACTTGAATAAGTTGTGATACATACTTACAGTCGGTAAAACCGACAGGACACAAGTGCTTAATGTGGTGTGCGCGAAATTCCACGAGCAATATTGGGCGCGAGGGCCACCACTGGAGATGCTGGCGCTGCGGTCGTCCTGACGTGCAAAGTTGGATCACATGATCCCACCTCGCGCCGAGCCGGCCGAACCTCCGGCAAAGCGGACGGTTCACACGCGTTTTCAACGGCCATTCTCCAGCATTTTGACCTAGAAACCTCGTTGCTTCGCGTTTATTTCACGTTCGTGGACACACATAGGGACCACAGAAGCTGAAAAGTGCGCTCGGAGTTATTGGAAGCGTGGTATTTTCTAAGACGACGTCTGCAAAATGAGCCCAGCCAGTATCACTTCTTCCCCTTTTACACTGCAGACGACAACGTGGCCAGCTTCAAACACAGATTCTCCTTCAATCAGCAGCTGCGGGGTGTCATACGGCTTATCGATGAACATGTAGATGCTCGACACTGATAGTTTCACTGAAGCATTTAGACCACAATGAGTTACACCTTGCTGCGTACTAGTGCATTCAAATGCGTAAACTAATACATCCGGGTCTTACGCTGTATTTTCGATCGCTATATGCCCCTTTGTGCAAAATACGGACGGGAGTCATTCGTCAAAAAATCCAGTCATGAACTGGCTCGATCGCGATCGAACATTGCCGTGTGATGACAGTCTTGCATACGCGGGAAAAATAAGCAATGGACAACTGTGCCGCAGGCAGAAGTGTCCTTGGGATCATACTGGCGAGAATTTAAAATGTGATCAAGCCACTGCGTCCTAAGGTGAACCCCCTGTCCGAAAATAACAAGCTTAAATGAGGCGCGCATGTGCGTATGTCGTGTGTATACCTTAAATGATGTAAGAAAGGTTGTGATTGAATGCAGCTCTATGTCTGCTGCTTTGCTTTCCACAAAACGAGGAAACCACTCGCATCGCGCTCCATGGGGGTATGCGTGTTGAGCATGAATACAAATTTCCTAATGCCATTTCTTCGAGTCAACGGTGGTCCCTTTGTTGATGCAAACATACAATGAATGAATTGCACGAGCAACACGTCGCATGCGCGGCTAAAAACTATGTGTATTTACCGCAACCACGCGCTAAAAACCATCTTGATGCTTACTTTTCATTCATTTTCATTCATCAAAATGCTATCTTACCTAAAAAAAAAAAAAAAAAAGCCGGCGGACTCCACACGCGCGGTATCCTTGCCGGTGACCATAGCAGACGACAGCAGTTGACGCGGTGCCTAAATCACTGTAAAGAAACTATTCTTTTTTTCAGAAGAGTTAATTACCTTGTAGTACAATCAATAACGCAGCCACAACAGCATTTTACAGATATCGTCTAGCTGAAATGAAACGACAACAACAATAAAAAGGCGACGCGCAAAGCAGCGCCGTGCTGAGCAAGGCAGTGCTGGCGGAGCAATCCAACTTTGCGCGTCACACCGATTCTTCCGCATGGTGGCGCCACGGTATGTCCTCGCTCCCAATTACTCTGGCACGTGCAGTGCTACTCGGTATGCAGCCTGCTAACATGATACATACGAACACTATTTTTGCGAGTGCACTAATGAAGTCTACCCTTCGCTAGTGCACTCGCTGATGAAAAAGAAAAAGGTGGTTAATGCCGTAAAGCGTTGCATGCAAAGTAGTGTGAGCCATGTCCGTCAGACGCAAGCAGCTAGGGCGGCGCTGTACGCCATCTGCTCGATGCCATGCGCACCCGCGTACAGTGCCCCTTGCGGCATCTGTGCAACTTGGGGACCGGTGTCCGCCGCCGCTTTTCACACCTCCCCATTCTAGCCACCCTAACTATACTTACAGCAGCACTGTTTTATACGCGATGCCGATCAGATGGGTGAAGATCTGTTATCGTGATCAGTTGTCATTTGAGTTCACCTTGAATTTGAGTTCACCTTGAATTCGATAACAAAAAGGAGGCTCACCTTTCGGTTGTCGTGTTACAGCATTTCCTTTGCCCCCCACCTCACACATGCGTCCATGCGTCCCCCCCCACTTTCCTTCCTTTTCTTTCATTTTTTTTTATTTTTTGTTATTTTCTCTCTCTCTCTTTCTCCCCTCTTTCTCTCTCTGCTTTTCCTTGTGAACTCGCTATGACATGTTTGCCCTTCCAACAGGCCGCCATAGCTCTGAGTTTTTCTACTTTTTGCTTTCTTTTTCTCTCAATGCACTGCATTCTTTGCACCTGTGCATTGGGCCCTGTGGGAATGGCTGAGCTGCTCTGTTGACTCAAAGCGCCAATGCCGGCACCGCTCCTCCCCCCTTCCCTCTTTCAACTTCTCCATCAGCCTACGTCATTCCATCCCCACTCCCCCATTTTTATTATTTTTATTTTTTCATTTTTTTCTCTTTCGGCTTTCAGGTTGTACACCGCTATTCCACCCCCCCCCCCCCCTTTTTTTCCCTTTCAACCTCTACCGTGCTGTTTCCCTTTCTTTTTCCCGTTACTGCCCTGTAGGCTCTGTATGTACCAAGGCCGGTCTCGCAGCCAAAACATTGAAATAAATGTTGTTTTTCAACGTGATCCTTTAATGATATAATTAACCTGCCTCCAAGGATTTATCCTTGAAGTACTATGTATATATATATATATATATATATATAACAGTGGTGTACTATGCTCTCAGTTGTTCAGCAGCACCTGTGCATGCCACAGTCTTTTTCCCACCGTGCTGCAATGTTGTGTTTTAAGTTGTGCAATGACATTAAAGTTATGTATTTTTTTAAAATGACGCTGTAAGATACACACATGCTGTTTTTGAAATACCTTATGCCCCTTGGTGGATGTGTTTCTTTTATTTATTTAACAATACTGCCTATTTAAAAGGAGGTCGTGGCAGGGAGGGCATACATATGAACACGAAAGGAGCCCCTTCATATCATTCATGCAATGTAGAACCATAAATAAGCTGTACATGAATGTCCGTAGAATACGCATGGTATGGCTACAAATGAAAAACCAGTAAATACAATAACTACAATGACAGTATGTGTAATAGTACAATCATGGTAACAGCTGCATCTTACCAGCACTCACGTACAGGGAAGGAACTTGGAGACTAACTAAGCAGGTTCAGCTTGAATTACGGACGACGCAGTGAGCAATGGAAAGGAAAATGGTAGGTGTAACCTTAAAGGGGTCGTGAAAAGAATTTGGAGATGCCGGTTTGTAATTTTCACTGCTTCAATACGCATTCGACAAGCCGATTCCGAAATATTCCGGCGAAATATTCAGTGCACATTTAGCAACGCCCGTTTTAAATCTCAGCTTTCTTGCGCTCCCGAAACGACTATGCGACACTACCGGCCGGCGTGGTACTATTAGGTGACGTTGAGTTAAGATATTTTTAAGTTCAAAGGCACAGTGAACTCGCGTTTGCTCTAAAGGAATCGATTTACTTGAAAGCTAGAAAGGAAGAAAATACTTGGAAACTGTGCGGTGCCGCCATTCGGAAGAAAAGCGGCAGCATGGTTTGTTTTCCCACGGCCTCCGAGGGCGCGCCAATCTCGGAGGTATGACGGCTACTAAGATGACGTCATCTGCAGAGTTGAGGGGAACGCGCGCAGTGAAACCGAAACCGCGTTTTTTATCGCTCTAAATCAACGCACACGGTGCAACGGAACAATGCATATTGTTGATTGGAGGGTCAGGATCCCAAATACGCACTTAGTACAAAATGTTCAGAAAGCGTTTCACGACCCCTTTAAGGGACAAGAAGAGAGCAGAGTTGGTTAGGGAACAAACGCGTGTTAGGGACATAGTAATAGAAATTAAGAAGAAGAAATGGGTGTGGGCAGGCCATGTAATGCAAAGACAAGACAACCGTTTGTCATTAAGGGTAACAGAGTGGATAGAGAAGGCAAGCGTGGCTGGGAGTGGGAGAAAGTTAGGCGGGCTGATTAGATTAGGAAGTTTGCGGGGATAAATTGGGTTCAGTTAGCACAGGGCAGGGATAATTGGAGATCTATAGGAGAGGCCTTTGCCCTGCAGTGGGCGTAGACAGGCTGATGATGATGACCCTCTGTGTTCTGTGTAAGAGCTGTGAGGTGGTACCACTGTGCCCCATTCACGTGTACTGAAACATCTATATAATAGAGCTTGACCAAGTATTAATAAATCTTGTACCTCTTGTCTGATGCCTTGCTCTTCTTTTGCATCAGATAACGTAAGCTTAAAACAAGGCAGCCACATACACACACCAGCGCAGGACACACCACAGCATCATAAGAGTTACCCCACAAATAGGTCACATTGCACATTTCAGTTAAGCAAAAGTAAAATGCCTAACATCAGGAGCAGCCTACTGATGAGCAGAAAGACTTGAATAACAGCACTGGCTGCACAGTACCATGTAGATAGCAGGTAGAAAGCACAGTAGCCCTGTGAGCATAGTTTACTGTATGCATAAAAAATATCTATTTGCAGTACATGTTTCCTCTCTCACATGTTCGCTAAAACATGTATTTGGACCAGCTTATCAGCTGTGTGCAGGCCACTAGTCCTTTGTTTAGGGCACTATATGGCACTTTGTAATACTACTTGAACTGGTATAGCGCATTACGGAAAAAGAGAAATGGCCGAGCAGACCGACACAAGAGGACAGAGCGCTCTGTCCTCTTGTGTCGGTCTGCTTGGCCATTTCTCTTTTTTCGTAATGCGCTATGCCAGTTCAAGTACGACGAACCAACTCGCCCAATCTTCCACACTTGTAATACTACACTTTGTTCTGGCAATTAGTGTTAGTACACATTGTACGGCACTACTTATTGCTTTCTCTTCTTTGCACATTTTGTGAATTTTCATGACTTCTTAGCCAGCATTCAATGGCATTGGCTGTGGCATGTATAAATTTGGCAGCTAGCACTATGAATGGAAGTCTGTACTCATATATGCAGAAGCATTATATAGTTCATGACACGAAAAATCCAGCATCTGGCATCCCTGTGACAACGAATGGTACCAAAACATGTGACCTAGTGGTGGCATCAGTATTGTCATTGTCATCTTGTAAACATTCCAGTTGATGTCCAATTTCTTTGGGAGGTTCGACAAAGTGAATTCACAGTTTTGGAAAGAAAATATTGCTGTCTGAATAGGAATCAAATCAGACCCCAGAGGTTCCAAGTAAGCACTCTACCCTGGAGTCTACATCTACCCAGCCAGTTCGTTGGTCTGGCTGACTAAACCTATACCTAGTTCATGCGTGATTATGCATACATGCCACGGCCACCTGCCTGGCTGTAGGTGTGTTCTCATTGCAACACGTAACCAGTGTTGCATGTCTTAAGCAACATGTGGAAGTGGTCTAGTTATTATTTTATAATTGCTTCTTTGTCCACTGTTTCTAGTTTTTGTGCTGAACCTTTTCGTTAGTTGTCTCTGCTGACTTCTCATGCCATTGGCTAAAAGCAGTAAGAGTCTTTTTTTTTTTTTATTGGAGCTTACAGAATTGTTCTTGTTATATTTTGGAAGGGAGCTCACCATAGTTGGGCATCACAAAAGTACAATTGTAGTGTGTACATTACTTGCTGATGATCCTCTCTGCGAAGTATCAATGCAGTGTAAGAGCTTTTGTAGGGGTTGTTGGCTTTTAGATGTGAAGCAGCTTATGGCGGAGTTCAGTGCGGTGGTGGGGGTGGTGTGCAGCGTGACCACCCTTACTGCGCATGCGGAAACCCTCTCCACACACCTCCTCTTCACTCCCCCTCACCACGTGCACTACATACATAGGTAACAGCTCATTCTCCTCCTCCAGCTAACATCTGTGGCTGCGCCGTCGCCAACCTCCCTCTCCCCACATTCCCTCTCCTCATTTAGATAAAAGGCTCGCGTTAGGTCGTACACACGCTCATTCACTGCGCCAGCTGCGCCGGTATCATGAGTTCCAACGTCAACATCGGCGCCAGTGGCAGTAATACCTTAACGCCTGCCGAGATTGCGGAGCAGTGGGTGGAGCAGCGGAAGGCTCGATGCGCCGAAGCGCAACGTAAACGTCGGCAAGCGGACTGCAAGCTTCGGGTTAGGGAGGCCCAGCGCAAACGGCAACATCGGCGGGAAACTTCTACGGATGAAACGCGGGCTCAACATGCCGAAAGCAACAGCAGCGTCAGCAAGCAAACCCCGCTGATATACTAACTATAACACTAAATACACAACATTAATGGGAACATTAACGGAAACACCTAGTCAAACCGATGCAAACGCGGTGTGCACTCCCCGTGCTGTTTCGCATCACCTCATGGTCCCCTTTAGCTGGAAATGGTGTAATTTTTTTTTTATGTTGAGGCATGGTTTTTTTTAATGGAACAGTTGACAGTAAAACAGAGAAGCGATAAAAGATCAAATACTTTAGCTTCAATCCCTTCTGTCTTGATCTATTAATTTTGATAAAAGAAAGAAAACCTGCCTTAGTATTAAAGTGATGCATGGCACAAAAACAGATGAAATTTATAGCAAAAGTTATTGCATCTTTTTCCCCGAGGGGTCTTCACTATTAGATGTAGATTCAAGGTCACACAAAAATGTCTCTATTCAGCATGCTCTATTTGCAACTTCACTTGCCATAATATTGCAAATAAGTGAATTACCCAGTTTTAAATGTGCAGTGCCACTGCTAGAAGTGGCATGCAGCTAGAAAAGACAAATAATGGGGGAGGCAGTACTTGTGGTTTGAACATGGCATAGATGCTTGGTTCTGGTATAGAAGAATTCAGAGAAGAACCCTCAAAGTCCAGTTGAGGCAGAAGTGGCGAGTGTCTTTTAGCAGTGACACTATCATCCTTGTGGCGAGGCAACTTGGTATATCAGTCGCTTCTCTCTTCAGTAATAATTAACCAGTTTGAAAAATTATTTTATAATGTGTGGTCTAAAGAGCATGCTAGCTCCCTAAACAATGCCGTGCAACTTCCAATGTAGAATAACTAACATTTCCAGTGGGGCTTGGTAATGGGTCCTGTAAACAGTAGGCAAAAGTGAGCATGATGCATCTATTTTTTAAAGTTGCGTGAGTGGTAATGGTAGTTATCGAGCTTGTTTCATGGAAAAGGAAACAATGGTTGAAATGCCATATACTGTATTTGAAGTGGTTGTTGAACATGCCTCAGCTGTCATGATGCTGTGTAGATGGGACTCTACTTTGCATTATACATTTAAAAAAAAAGCATTATGTTAATCGAATTTATAGTTCTTTCTTATTTTTTTCCCCAAGGCATCCATGGAACCTGAAGGTGCTTACCAATAACCCAGGAACTGTTCTACGCTGTATGGGACCTGTATCAGGTGAGATGTCACATGCATGCATGCGGAGAAAAAAAAAAAAGGCAGAAGACATTTGAAAGCATTTTTACCGTGTGACATATGTTGCAGGGGTGACAATTCCAACTTTGCACCTTAGTATGCTGTACACAACTGGCTGCTGGTACAGGGACCCTCACTGTTTACCATGGATTGAGTACCTTCACACTGGTGCAAACAAGATATGGTAAGTGCTGTTTGGAAGCCCTAGGTAATTGCCTTAACTACTGTCTCTACTTAGTGGAGGAAATAGTCACCAGCAGTATGTGCTGTTAGAATGAAGCACTTGGGCATCAGTATTGGCTCAAGCATTCTAAGTGGTAATGCAGTTTATGAATTTTTGTTTTTATTTAGCAGATTTTCTGTGTAATTCCTTCTATGTTTTCCTTGTCTTCCCCAACATGAGGTCCTTGTGTGCTAGCAACCATATCATGGCTAGGTTGAAGGCTTGGGAAATTTCTAAGTTTGCTTGAAGAGATCTCTTGTTCTTCCTTTTGAATTTCTCATCTCAATTGGTTTGCACTGTGAACTTTAAGTACTCTTCCTTGTCTGTCGTAGTTTGTTTTGAAGTTAGGCAGCTGGTCATTTTGTGTGATACTCAGCTTTGACTAGCTTACTTTCTTGTGCTATGTTAACTGCTTCATTTGAGAGTTATGGATTTGCTTCTAGCTTCTCATTTCCTGAAATATATTTTCTTGGCTTTCTTGCCAAGGTGTTCTTGATATGATTTCTAAGGTCATCTGGCACATTGTCACTGAGAAATGTTTCCTATATTCTCCACCACTCTTTATTCCTATTTCATTCCAATTTGTAATCATGGAATATTTTTCCAAATGAGTAGTGAACAGCATTGAACAGATTGTATCTCCTTGCCTGATCCCTTTCTTGATGGCAATTCTTTTGCTTCTTGTGTGGGAAAGCCAGGTAGGAACTTTCATAGATAATGGCTGAGGTATACACTTATGTCTCAAGTACTCCTTGGTGATGCAATGTCCCTGGAACTTTTGGCATCTCCAATGAGTTGAAGGCCTTTTTGTAGTCTACAAAAGCCATACAAAGGGCTTTGTCGTAGTCCACTGATTTCTCAATTACTTTGTCAGTTGCATGGCTGTGATCCATCACAGTGTATCCCTTTGCAAAGCCAGCTTGCTCCCCTGGTTGGTTAATGTCATGTGTTTCCCTTACCCCCTTTGAAATTACCTTCATGAATATTTTATGCAGTACTCAGAGCGTAAGCATGCTCGGAATTCTCCATTAGGGGTGGGGGCAGAGTTACACCACTAACATCTATCCTCTCTTCTTCCTAGTCGTTTCCAAAGTTGCCAATAGCTTGTTCTCCTTCCGGCTTTCTTCAATGCTCCCAATACAGGTCAAGAAAACTGTGGCTTTTTGCCGTCAAAGGACTCTACTCTGGCCAGTGGTGTTGTTGTATCAGCGTTACATCATGGCCAACTGCCTTTGCATTGCGCTCGCGAGTGAAATCAAAAGGCATGCTCTTCTGTGCATACTGACCTTTATCAAAATGGCCACCTCTGCTGTTCGCATCCACCCATCGGCATTATTGTCACTCGGTTCATGCTGTCCCAAGCTGACTTTAGTACTGTTCAGTCATATTCTAAGGTGAATTCTGTGAAAAGCCTTGTTTGTGTGTTACATGCAGTGTTTCGAACACGCTCAATAACAGTGATCATTTAGCTTTCGTGAACAGCCACCATTGCAGTTTGCTAGGATTTTTGCACCATTGGTAAGCGATCGAAAGCACTGCGTACTACAAAGCAGTTGTCATCATCCTCTGCAAGCTTTTTGTCTCGTGCCTGAAGTGCCACTCGTGCTACCGTTATGTCCCTCCCATCTTCAGAGTATATTGATATTTTGCGCCTGTTGTCATACCAGTGACTGTAGCAGGTGCCGATAATTGCATACTCCTTGTTGCACTAGTAAGCTGTTGATATCACGATGGTGCATAGTGCACAGCATTAATGATTGTATGTTTACTCAAAATAAAGGTGTGCTTAGGAACTACTTGCAGGCACAGGTGCATTTAGATAAGCCCTGCTACCTACTCAAAGGTGTACAGCGGTTAGCTGTGACACCATGTGCAGTTGGCTGGAAGGGGGTCCCTTGCCACCGAAAAGCTGTAGTTTTCTTTACCTGTCCGCGACGATACTTTGCATTGAAGTCATCCGTGACTATTGTGTACTAGATATGTACCTTTTACATTGCTAATTCAACATTCTCATGGAGTTGTGTTCTACTTGCTTGTCATCACGGCTGGATGTTAGATAGTATGCTTGTTGTATACTAGTTGGCGTAAATTTCTTGTGTAGTTTTGTCACAATAGATGCTGCCCTTTCATTTATGCTGTAGAAATTATCAGTATAATGAAATTAGTATTTCTTTATATGGATTAGAAACTCTACGCTGGCAGTCTTTCTTTTCAGGGGAACAGGGGAGGCTTTCCTTCCCTGTTCCTGCCCTGTTATAACTCCTTGAGTAACTCCTCTAGTCTAGCAAGTCTTGTACTAATGCACAGCTACTCACTCCAACTCCTTTAGTAACTCCTCTAGTCTAGCAAGTCCTATGCTAATGTGCGGCTACTCACTCCAACTCCTTTAGTAACTCCCCTAGTCTAGCAAGTCCTATGCTAATGTGCGGCTACTCACTCCAGGGTTTCCGTTGGTGACTACTTTGCACCAAGTCTGCTACTATCCAACCCTGTGTGGCAGCGAAAATTTCATGCTGGCTCCATGGCTAATTTTTGGCTACATTGAACTTACACTTTGGCACATTTACTAGCCAATTCCTTACTTGCAGAGCAAGCAAGCCTAATAATTGCCCATTTCCAAACTTTTTTGTTGTGTTACTTGTTGCATGCGGCCAATGCACTTCAATGGGCTGTTGTGCATCAAGGCACCCATATACGTTCATGTCTCAACTTTAAAGGCTGAATGTCGAAATTTTGCGCAAGCAGGTAAGCACATGGCTCACATGCTGCTGAAGCTTCCCACCATATATGCTGACTCAATGCATTAGTTTTTAGTGGTCATGCACTTGTATGGTCATGCCATGGATGTGGCTGAGGTGTATGACTGTAGTTGTGACCATGGCTATAGTCTGTTTTAATGGTCATGTACCTCTATGGTAAGCACTAGTACTCTAAAATTCCTCCAGAAAGAAGTCTATCTATTCTAGTTAAGTTGTGTGCATTTGCTGTAGCCATGAACTTGTAATGTATTTGTGTGTTTGCTCATTATTTACAATTCGAAAACCAAATAAAAGCGAGAAAAAAGCTTTTTATTCTGTTTTGGCTCTTTCAATGTGACTATCCATTGTTCAGTTATAAAAGCTTTCTATTATATGACTTCTGGTCTGTTTGGCTACAAATTTGGTCCTAAGATTGACTGGCAATGTTGTTAACATGGTAAACGTAAGAAAACTAACCAAGCCATTTTCAACTGTCTCTTATAACCAAGTGACTCTTGTTACAGTGTCCCTTGTAACGAGATTGTACTATACTGACTCAAAGTCTAGAAATTCATCCCTATATGAAAGGGTTTCTGGGTCTCTTGTTACTGTTAGTGTCACTGTGGGCTCTGTTTATTTTAACTGAAGGCATATATTTGTGATGTGTTGTGAGCTGGTGGCGTAATAAATGCAGGTGCAGTTTAATGCCACAGTGATCTAGGGACTGAATATCCAGCTGTTCTTATTGACATCTCATGTTTGCATTTTAATTTATCAGCCATTTAATGTGCCTTGTACCTGAAAGTACAATTTTCAAGTTGCACTATTTCTTTAGTTAATTGTATGAATTATATTTCACTCAGAGGCATAGTTATGTTGTTTAAAGAGTTAAGTAAGGCTGACACAAAGCTGACATATAAAGGACGGCAGGCAAAGCACCGTGGACACAGTGCTGGTTTTGTGTGGCAGTGTTATTTTTTTTTTTCCAGTTATTCGTTGATAACGTGCAAAGTAAGTTTACATCCCATGTAATTTAATTGTGCTAATATGGAGCTGCTTTGTACTTTGTTCATGCTCAAGTGCAACTAGTACTTTTTGTTAAATATTTCTGTATTCTTATACTCACTGCATAGATCTTTATTGTTGGTGTGTTGTGCTTTCATTCTGAGTGTTGCTAGAACTTCTGTTGCAATCGTAGTTCCTTACAGCTGCAGGTTCATCAAAGCAGCATTTGTACCTAGCATATGTATTTATTGAAAGGAAAAGTTAGTGCTCTAAATGGTTCCTATTATGACCTACTCTGAACCTCACTTTCTCCGCAACAAAACTGTAAATTCATTGCTTTAAAGCTACTGCAAAGCAGTCCCTTCATATTTTGCTGTTCCATTCCGTGCTGTAAAACATTGGAGCCTTTCCTTCACTGGACGTTTACTTTGTTGGCTTGTAGTTATCTTGCAGTGTTGCTTTTGCGCAAGCATTGCTGTGTCATTACTTTACGTAATAGAAATGTTTTCATTATGTAGGTACAGTGTCCCAGCGCATAGCTCAGACCGGTTTCGTGCAGCAATGAAGGAGATAATGCCACAGGTTTGCAAGGACAGTGTTATCTGGCTTCCTTCAGATTGTGCAATGGTAAGACTACCCTCATGATCTGCAGTTTATTAGAAGCTTTTGGCAGTTTTTATCCTTTGATTATGTACAGCAAGTGCTTATCGTCTAGAACTATTATATTTGAATACTATGTATGTTGACTGGAAAGACTTTTGCAGCATATATTAGGCTACCATAGAAGTCTTGTGTTTTCAATTTATTGATTAAAAATACTTTTTCCATTGAACTGTGTATACCTTAAGACCTTAATTGATGAGGAAAGGTTACTACAGCTGGGCAACCCTGTAGTGGTCACCTGACAAAAGGGTGTCACAATTTCTATCATTTTTCAGAAATGGCAATTTACACTTGCACATGTTTTTGCACCAAATGAGATGCAGAGCCAGATGAATGCAGAAGCTAGTATGTGGAGAGGAAGGAAGTTGAAGGAAAAGTTTTTGGAGAGGTTTAGTGATGGTAGTCATAATGGGAAATTTGAGTGGAGCTGGCACCTATGTTTTCTACTGCATGTATTCTCAGCACTTATTTGTACCTCAGGGAGAAGAGCACCGGTTTATTGGCCCCATTTATCCAAATATAAGAGCTCAGTGCTGAGGAATCACTGCATGGAAGGTGCATATGAGAACCAGATGCGTATCCTTATGCCAGAATACATCACTGTACCTAATGATCTCTTTGTTGATCTTAACACATTCATGCTAGAATAATTTTGTACTTTCCCTACCAAAAGCCTTGGTGGGAGTAGTGGTATTCTTAACTCTCCATGTCTTTTATTGCACTCCTCTCTATCCTCTATAAACTTTCACAGTTATTAGTGAGTGATCCTGTGTTTTGTCTGTGGTTCCACTTTTATGCGCGTTTCTCGTGCTATCTCTTACCAACTGGCCGAAAACAGTACACCCCTAAAGTTGCCATATTTGTTTTGATACCCTGGCATTCCTTGCAATACTATACAGAACACAACCTTTATAAATGTAAAGCACAACTGGTGGCTTTTTGGCAAATATGTCTGCATGCGATTACCTTGACTCTTATCAAGCACACAAGAGGTCACTTTCAGCGACACCGGCACTTTTACTAGATTTCACACGACTTGCACCAACGATGTGCAAATATCTATGGGCCACAGCTGTGTTTTACTATGCCAGTCATGTTAAGGCAGTGGGTCAGAAACATTGTCACTCACACATGGTGACGTAACCACTGCCTATATCTCTTGAAATCTCACAAATGTGACAGCGTCACTGAAAGTGATCAGGTCAGATTAAGGCACCAGAATACAGCAATTGATACACTAGTTGCTTCAAACGTAGAAAGATCTCAATGCTATGGTAAACCTTGTTCTGTCTCTGTTAAATGACAATGTAATCAGTAGTCTTTAAAAGTAAGCTCACAGCATTCTGGGGGTAATTGATGTGCTTAAAATTGCCCCTTGTGCCATAGTAATCTTTCTGTCAAGAGCCACTGAGCACATGGTCCAACTGCCTACACATTGCCAGTGTGCAATCTCAGCTGCTTGCTTTCTCCCACTTCTTTTGTCTGCCTGCCCTCTACCACTGATGCGCCAAGTAAATAAATTTCAATATTGGTGAAATGTGAACCCTTGCATGGAATAGCTAGCAATGTATTATATAACGTGCACATTTACTATGACGTGCAAAGAAGTTTTATTACATTGATCATCTGAAAGAGTATGAGATGGTCTACACACAGCTTGTGAACTGGGTAACCTACAGGCGTTATGTTGCCTGAAAGCTCTTGCTAAACAGCATAATGTGGCACAACATAATCTCCAATGCTTTATTCAAATGTCCCTTCACTCAAATCTGTCACTACAGCTGTGGTTGTTTCCTGCTCATCTGGATAATCATTGCTTCTCTCATGGTTTTCACTCTTGATCATTGGCCTTGTTTATGTTCCTTATAGTGCACTGTTGTGAGCGCTATGTTTTACCTTAGTGCTGTTCAACCTTTTAACCATTTTGATATGTATATCGAGAATTTTCTACCCAAAATGTCTATTCTTTTATCAGTGACTTTGAATACTTTTTTAAAGAGGAAGTTTGATGTTGAAGAAAAATTGCACACATACTAAACCAGGTTAGCGTAATGAAATTTATTATTGTTCGTAATATAGGAGACCAGTTACCTGCTGACAGTCACCAATAAAATAAAAGGAAGTAAAAGCACAACCTGGAAATTTTTATATATTTGACAACGGCTTTGGTGACAAACAGTGGGTCATCTTACCGAGGAAGCTATGCTAATGTTTGATGGTATGGGTGTGTGAATATTCAAAAATCTTGAATAACAAATTGAATAGCATTGTATTAGATTTGGTACTTGAATAAACTACAGTAAAACCTCGATAATTTGAAGGCCGCTGGACCACGAAAATTCTTTGAAGTAAGCGGATTTTCAAATTAAGTGAAATGAATAAAAAAGAACAAAAGAAATGTTACTTAATATAATCAGCAATGCTAGATTGCTTAGTGTGGCAGTTAGCCGCCCTAAGTGCCATGTTCTCAAGGTTACTCACAACACTAAGCATTTCACAGTCACCACCGCTGCACTTGACAAAGCTGCGGAAGGTGTTCACGGCATCGACAACTGTCGCCAAAGCAAGCGTGCGAGTGGGTTCATTATCGTCACCATCGTCGCCGTCATTGCCGATTAGCCCACTTGACGATCTATTCGTTCACATCAGCGTACGATGTTTGGATGCCTGCCTCAACATTCGAATACTCTGCAAAGCGTAGTCTGTCACCGTTGTCATCGCTGGTGTCAGTGATCTGGGCGCACATCAAGTCTCCCTCACCATCTAGGCAGGACAAGCTGCAAGCGTCATCCTTATCCTCACCACCCTATTTTCGAAACCTGGCATGATCAAAGCAGCGCCTGATGACCTTTGGCTCCTAGCTCTTTCCAGGAAAATACAGTCAAACAGATCGCGCCGAGGAGATCGATGTTGTATCCCTTTCCACTGTGGTAGCAGAGCAGGACACTCTTCAACAAGTGGTGGCGGTAAATCTTCCTTGTTCGCAAAAGCACCCCTTGGCTCATCGGCTGTGATATAGCCATTGTGTTTGCAGGGAGGAAGACTATCTTGACGGCTTCCAGGTTTCTGATGTCACCGTGGCCGCCCTTTGGCAGCAAATTTCCGATCGAGGAGTCGCACGTACTCCTTGAATATTTCCGTTGTCATCTATGCCTTCGTGTTGTGCCTGTACATAACGACATCCGTTGGAGGAAGGTGCGCATTCTTAAAGCACCTAGGCTTACCCACTCAGCCTATGACGAGCAATGGAAGCATGTTGTTTCCAGACATGTTCGCGCTGAACAAAATTGATATCCTCTCCTTAGGCTGCTTTCTCCCTGAGACAGCAGTGTCCTTGGCAGCAAATGTTTTTGTAAGAAGCGTCTTGTAAAATAAGGCTGCTTCATCCAAGTTGTACACATCGTCTTCTTCAAAATCTTGAAGCAGCAGTGCCAACGTATGCTTTTGCCAGTCAGCGACGTTCATGTCTGCACTACCGCTTTCCCCACACACTGTCAAGTACGGTAGGTTATTTTGCTCTTTAAATCGAGCAAACCATCATTGCTGAAGCCTTCGTGGCCAAGGCGCAGTGCCAGCTCATTGGCCTTTTCCCGAAGGATGGTGCCTGTCACAGGAAGATTAGCAGCGTTTGCATGCTGTAGCCACTTCATCAAAGTGACTTCAACATCCTTGATCACTTCGACGAATGTGTCTTCCTGCATGCCTCAAGCACCTTGTCTTTGTTCTTCAGGATGGTTGAAAGCGTCGACAAAGGCATCTTGTACTTTTCGGCAAATTGACTCTTCGTGCGTGTTGACTTCTCAGCTTCCTCGATTAAGCGCACCTCCTCCCGCAGCATCAGCATCTTGTCTTTCGACATTGTGAGTTGCACAGGCGTCTGGGATTTCATACGTGGTAAGTACAGGTAGAGCAGACGAAGCAAACATGACGAATGTAAGACGGCGAATGGGCAAACCGCAGGAGAAATGCTACGTCTCCTTTGCAGCCTACGTAAAAAACATGAAACGGAAAACGCACACTGGTTTCCGGTGCTGACAGGAAACGACGTCATGGTCAAACATTCTGGACTGGGAATGTTGCAAAATCGAACGCACCAGAAGTGCACCGTAAAGCTCTGCGCCGCCTAGCTGGCGGGAAAAAGAAAAACGAATGCACTCTGGCTGGGTGGCTCTGGCAGCCCGTGGGTCGCCAGAAGGCCACTGGGTAAGCCAAACACAACCATGTTGCTCTACCAGCTACCATGACCTCCGAAATATGCGTCGCCAGGAGGCTGTTTCACGTACGTTGCTCCAGGCGGGAATTGTGAATTATCAGGATGGAGCCTGGCAGTCTATTCAGATAATCCAGTAGAATTTGCATTGAAAATCACGGGACCGCTCAAATTCTTTAAATTAACTGAAATTTAAATTTATTTGAGATCAAACTAGCGAGGCTTTACTGTAGTTCATATTTGAAACAGCAAGTATTTTTTGAATACTTGATGAAATAGTGAGCACCAATGAGAAAACTTCAAAGAAAGGAAATGGAATTGCAAGGGGTTATTTTTTAATCATTGAAATACCATGAAGCGGCACTATGGAGGCTATATTGATCCCAAGATCTAGACGTTTTTGCTTAACATTTCAGCGTCGTGGAAGTGATGTGTCATCAATGTGTGTACTGTCATTATCATGACATCAAAGTGAGGTAGCCACCACTTTGCAGAACTGTATTTTTTCAGTTAAATCTAGTGACAATAAATTTCTTTTTGCCAATGTTTATGGATCTTTACTTTGAATAAGATGTTGTGGAATTTTCGGGCTGTTCTGAAAAGCTTTACCTTGCTTATTTCAAAACTATTCAAATAGTATTTGATTCGTATTTGAGTCGGTTCTAATATTGGCTATAGTCTCAACCCTATTTGGTAGACATTAAAGTCTTCACACTTTTCTTGCACCCATTTTTTATTTGCGAGTCCCATAGACTGGCTTTGGATACTTTTTGGATGGGTCAAATTGCCCATATCATCTGACTTAATGTTTTAATTGTGCAATGAACTCACCACATCACAGCCGACCATGTCAATGTGTAGTGGTGCTCATTGGAGCTATTTGTGGCGGAATTGACAACATAATGCACAAGTCTACGATTGGATAGAACTAACATTAGAAGCAGACGTGGTACTACTTCAGAAAACAGAATAGTATTTGTTTTTGGTTTTCTCTTGCGTGGCTTTTCATTGAATACCAGAATGTCAGAGAGCCTCATACTTGACAGCACAACACAGTCACACTCCACAGGGTTTTTTGCCATGGCAATGGCATCATCAGTACTCCAGAAGGAACCGGCAACCATGCTGTGCAAACTTCCCCTGCATACGTGCTGCAAGTCAGTTCCATTGGTTGTGTGTTCTGTCATATGGTGAGGGAAATGTGGTCACCCGACCCCATGAGACTTGATTTGAGGGTCCACATCTTGTTGCTTGTATTTCAAATGTTGTCTGCTTAATAACTTCTGATAGTGGATTCCCATCACTGTCATTTTTGCCGCATTTGTCATCCATCCTTAAGTCTACACAACACGCAAATAAAAACAGGTGCTTAAAAGTGTTAGAGGGCCTCTTTAAAACAAGCTTCTCACCAGTGTTCCAATTTTTTTTTCTTTAATGAGTGTTAAACTAAGGTTATCTTCAAAAAGCTGCTGAATATAATCAGTGGTGTCATCTGTTGAGCTTTTAATGAATCTCTTACATAGGATGTACAAAAATGAAAAACTGAGGAGGCATTGTGGGAATAGGGTTCATGGTCTTCCTCCACTGACCTGCATTCACAAGGCTGCCTTTTGAGCAGTCCCTTTCTTCATCTGAAGAGCTGCTTATCATGATGTCATTGCTGTTGCTTTCGCTTTCTAAAACAGCATAATCTTTGTTTTCTGAATCATCTTGCGAAGAGCCGGATGAAAACGAAAAGCTTCTTTTCGGCGATGATGGACCAGCAGCACATCGCCTTTTATCAAGCGCCATTTCTAAAAACTGGATTGCCTAGCATAAAGTGCAAACTGGCAGTTGGAAGCAAAAATAAATTAGTGGGTCAGTGCTGCCATCTGCGAACCAGCACAGCAACTGGCCTACAAACAAGTGTCTCATTCAGAATGCTCAAGGGGAGTTATGTATATCAGTGGACAAGCAACATTAAGCCAAACTCTTTTGGGGACAGTTTGACAAAATGAACTGTGCTTATGCAAAATGTTTAAGGGGTTAAATATGTTATGTCAAGTACTCTCCTAAACCTTCGTTCTGCATTATTTTGTGCATTTTTTTCTTCCATTTAGGTGCCTCCTCCTCAACTAGTGGAACATGGCTGCCCCTTGAGCCGTTTGGTCCAGGAGAAAGGGCAGTTTGTGGTCATTTTTCCAGGTGCCTTCACTTCCACAATTGCGTGTGGTTACTCTGTGTCCGAGTCTGTCTACTTTGCCACCCAAGATTGGCTACTCCAGGCAGCAGAGTGCTTTGAGGTGAGTGGTACAGGTTGTGTGTGCGTAGTGACCGCTATATATTACTAGCTTGCAATCGTGCTTTTATTCTTTTTCTTTTCATTACTAATGAAAGGTGGTGCAGTATAGAGATAAGGTCATACACTCAAACCTCATTTCAATGGAGCTGAAGAGAGATCAGAATTAGTTGATCATATCATTACTTCGTTATACCGTTGACTCTCGCTACAACGAAATTGACGGTGCAGGGAAAAAATTTCATTGAAGCGAAAGTTTCGTTGTCGTTACGAAACCGCAAGTACTGAAAACATACCTGCCATATTTGAAGAATGGGAATCCGGGAAATTTATTTACTCAATTCTACTGCGCCCACGATTGTAACGCGCACCTGTTTCCCGCAACGAAAAAAAAAAAAAAAAGTAAAACATCGATTGTTATGTGCATCCATTTTTCATGGCATGGAAAAAAAAAGTAGTTAGTAATCAACCATCTCACATTCATAAAAACAAATGCAGTACTCGCGTAATGGATGTACTCGCATAATAAACTGACCGCCAGCTTTGAACCCCTGCAGTCCCTTGAACAGCCGCGCTGTGGCTTTCCCGTTTCACATGATCCGCGGTGTCTCGAAGACGTTCGGCGCGCTGATTCATAACTCCTGTGTCCCTATAAAACTGCCGCACATTGCTGGGCGTAGCCGCGTGCAAGCAGCGGTAACACTTACTTGCAGTGCTGCATTCTTCCATGCTATCGCAGTTCCCTCACGCCTGCTGCCACGTGCTGCCATGTGTGCTGCGCAGGCTGGTGCAGCTAAGCCTAAGCATGATCAGAGCGTGGTCTCCAAGATTGCTGTGATGCAATCTCAGACGTCATGCAGCGCACACGACTGAGATGCTCAGGCTCAGCACAGATATGAGGGAGAAATGCGATGTTTTAGCCGTTTTGCGTGTGATGATGAGAAACGTTTATTCTCCCGTTACGGCCATCTGCGAACACTACCGAAAGCTGCTGTGGCTGGGCATCTCAGAGATTGCATCGGCAACATGGCGACTTTAGTTGGCCGCAGGACGGCCAAGCTGGTGTGGTGAGTATCATCAGCCTACGCGACATGTGCATCATGGCATCGTTACGCGCGGGACCGGTGGCGACAAAGAAACTACAGAAACTATGCACGCCAAAGACCGCCGCGCCACTAGTTCATTGCTAGCGCTGGGGACGAACGCGGCTGAAGCAGAGATGAAACGACCCGGCCGGCTCCGCCGAATGAACTGCACATGCAATAACATTGCACCGTGTGCGAGGGCTGTCGTCGATTGCTTTTCAAGCAGAGAGGAAACGCCGAACCCATCTTCCGTTGGGGGAAGTAACGGAAGGACCATAAGTGGAGTGGTGGGAGAGGGGCGGTAGCGCACGCTATCTCGACAGACATCGGTAGACAGCATCAGTAGACATCGGTAGTCAACCATGCAGTCAACAGTATCCGTTTCTGGTAGTGCCAACACGCGATTTCGACTTTGTAGACGCATTTTTATCTTCTGAAGTGCACCAAAATCTTCGGGATTGTGTTCACTGCACAGCAATTGAATTTCTGAGCCTTGAATTCCATCGTCAAATTTCGTTGAAGTGAAACGACACAAAATGAAATGTTTGTTGTGGCAGGCATATTTATGCACCAACTCCTATGGACTACTGACGGGGGACTGAGAATTTTTCGCTGTACCAGAAATTTCGTTGAAGCGGCATTCGTTGTATCGAGGTTGGGCTGTACCAATTGGTGCCTTTTACTGCAATGGCTGCTGTTAAAGTGCAAAAATTTAATGTGCAATGTAGAAGATGGCACTGCAGCCCACGGTAATGCTATAGAGCAATGTATGAGATGAAATATTGCCAAAATAGTGTAAAGATATGTATATTCTAGGGCAACCGTACGATACGACTCAGAACCTGATGTGGCAGCATTTATAATAACTGTGTTCTGTTCCAATGCAATGGTCTGTCACTTCTCCTCGTACAGATTAGCGTGAAACTGGAGAAACGCAATGTACTTGAACAGTCGACCACAAAAACGTCCATCTTGAATGAGCAGCACAGTGCACAAAACCCAGTGCATACGTGCCTTTGCTGCTGATCTAGCCTACTTAGTGTGCACTATGCATACGTCAATCAACCTCACTGCGTTGGTGTGGCTTGGCCAGGATGAGGTCTCCTTAGGCTGCTCTGACATAGATGCCACCTCTGAGTCTGCACGTCGCTGCATCAGCACTCAGCAGCATTTACAGATGGCCGTGATTAGAGTAGTGGATGGACTAGCCATTTCTCACCGCATACGTAAGCACAGCTTACCATTACAGTGTAGACCACTGATAACGTAAGTCACGGGAGTTGTAAAAATCCACGCTATAAGCCGTACCGCGTTATAACCAAAGCATGCTTTTTTCGGCCTTAGCCTATGCCAAAAGGGTGACCCACCTTCATTGCACGTTTGACTCACAGACACATTCAACACAATCACAACACAGCACGGAAGCCAACCAAGTTCTAAAGTCCCGTGTCAATGGAAGAATGCTGTTATTTTCGTCTGGCGATGCTTGTGAACAGTGCTGCGAACAATTTCTTCCTCCACAAATCTTAAACACTGTAACAGTTGCTTGTTCAAACTGTTCTTCGCGCACTATGCTTTCACTTTCGTGAGGCATTCCAACGTCTTTGCACGAAAAATCTAGTTCTGGCATCGGGTCAACATCATCCTCGCCGGTCGACATCGTCCTCGCTGTCAGAGTCGTCGGTTGCACCTCCGCACTACCGCGCACTGCTGTGATGATCGCATCATCCATGCTCGCTTCCTCGTAGACAGCAAGCTCTCAACGAGGCTGGACCACAAGTTGTTAGTGTTGAGTGCCTCATCGGCGTCAGTGTTTCTCTGCTCATCGTCTTTCAGGGCCTCTGCATTACGCGCGAAGCCTGCCCTATTGAAGCACTTGCTTATGGTATCGGCCTTTACCTGCCATCATGAAGCGACCACCACATCAATTGTGCCCCCTTAAATTCACTTTAAGAGGCTGCTGCTGCATGCTCAGCAAAACTCTCGCAAGTGCGCTTTTTGTACAGCGCCTTTATGGTTGCGATGTCACCCTGGTCGAGAGGTTGACATTTTGCTGTCGTGTTGGCAGGCAAAAATTTTAGCAGGCAGAAGTTGACAGCAGTCAATTTTGGCTTGATGTTGTGGGCCGTGCAATTGTTGAGGATAAGCATGACCCTTCGCTTCTCTGCCACCATATTCTCATCAAACTTGCAAAGCCAGCTTGTGAACAAATCCTGCGTCATCCATGCCTTTTTATTGGATTTGTAGGTCACTGGCAGGCACTCTAGCTTTTTAAAGCAACGTGGCCTTGCCAATTTAACAATGACGTACAGGTGGCACTTTTCGCTTCCATCCATGCTAGCGCAAAACAATACATTTATGCACTCCTTTGCGGCCTTTCAGCGCAAGCGTGCGGATGGGCAGAAAGTTATAAAATACGCCAGCTTCGTTGGCATTGTATGTCTCTGTCCGTATAGGTGGACGGCATATTCTGCAAGTTTAAGCGAAGCTAGACTTTGATAGACTCGTCGTCGACATTGCCGCTTTCTCCGCACACCACTTTGCACCTGATGCCATGGCGATCTTTGAAACACTGGATCCACCTGTTAAGTGGGTTGAAATCGTCGTGGCCTAAAATAGCTCCGAGAGACTTAGCCTTTTGTTGGAGCATGGGGCCACTTACTAGGATGCTCTGAGCTCTAACTTCCTGGAACCATCTGAACAGCGTCACATCCACGTCTTCGTATTTCGACATACCTATTCTCTTCTGTGACAGGGAAGATGAATCTTGCTGCAGGTGCTGCCACAGTTTGTCCTTGTTCTTATAGATGGTCGACACGGTCGTGTCGGAAATGCCATATTTAACCGCCAATGAAGCCTTCTTCAGCCCACTCTCTATGTCCCTTATAACGCATTCCTCGGTCTCCAGCGATAAGGCACGGCGTTTTTCACACCGCTTAAAGATGCCGCCGACCCCATACGACAGGAGCTCGACAACACACGTGCTGAGGGCACTCAGGTGGCAACTATGAGACGATGAAGTGCACACAACAAATGCAACAAGGCAGAAGAATGAGATCGAAAAAAAAAAAAGCATGCTGCCGTTTCTGTCACGCACCTGGATGGGACGCTGCCATGGCGACGCAAACAGGCTGCCTCCTTCTTCCATGGTCACCCTCCCTACTGTACCCTTCCTTCTCCTCCAATTTGTTTGCCTTTTCGTGGCTGGTCTCCATGCGCGCATCATCGCTCCCACTCCCATCGTGCCAGCGCGCCGGGAAACCGTGCTCCGTTCGCCGATTTCATGGTCACGTGCTTAAAGAATCCACGCTCTAACCGGTATTCTTCGCGGGCATATGCGATAAACGGTCCGCCTATACTTGGAGTTCTATGGGCAACATATCGGTGGTAAAAAAAACCACGTTATAACCAGTCCCGCGCTAAAAGCAGTTACGTTATAGGTGGTCTGTACTCTACCTTTCTTTACTATCTCTCTATTGCTGGGCATCCCTTTGCAAAGTTGGGCAGGACCTCCAAGATAGCAATGACACAATCTTAAAGGCCATGCTTTGATGTACTTGCGACAATTTCAGAGGCAGTACCTCAACCACATATACCTATGACAGCCTGCACAGTGTACAGCAATGAGAGAGAGAAAGAAATGGGGAGGGCTGCGACTGCAATGGTGTAGAGGGAGGCAGCAGCGCAAGTAAATGGTGTGGGCCTCTACTTGCACCGAACTACACCCAGCAACGTGTGGCAGTTTTTTCAGGACACACAAATTTTCAATTGTCATCCCAAACACCAAGGAACGCAGTACACCGTAAAATCCTGATCAACCGCCCCAACCTGCATAAGTGCCCCTCTTCTTTTCTCGAGAAATTTGAAAATGGTTTCAATGCCCAAGCAAGCATCCCCGGCTCTTTTTTTTTTTTTTTTTTCAGTTCAATCTCTGTTTACAGCAGCGCACATCAACGCCAGGTCGCTTGGCAAGATCATTTTCAATTTTTCATGAAGTTTCAAAATAAACTATAAGAAATGATGCAATTAAGTAAGGAAAAGAAATTTGTTGTTTAACTGCACTTTTACTGAAGCCTGATAATGGCTGCACTACAGCCATGTACTTCTCACTTGCATAGCCATCCATGAGGAGGTGGTAGGCTTTCTGAGTTTCCATTTTCATTGGACTATAGAGTGAGCTAGAATTGTTCTAGGTTGCTGTAATCGGACGGGCAGATATGAGCTGCATAAATTGCCAAAGTGAATTTAATGTTCGGCGCTGCTCAGCCTCGTGAGCCCACAAAGTGTATGGCCAACCCCCGAGAGTTTTTTGATGGCTTTAGGAGCAATTGCATCAAATAAAAGCAGAAAATGCGCTTTTTCTGCAGTTATTAATGAAACAAACCTCTCTGCATTCTTTTTTACCTTCGGCAGTTCCGCCACCACATTGAATTTTATTTTGCGACTGAGCAAGGGTCCTCCCTATAAATTTTCCATATTATCGCTCACCCAACGAGGGGATGAGGAGACGGGGGGGGGACAGGGAGGTGGTGGCTTGCTTGGGATTTTCCTGTAGTTGGCGCAAGGTGGGATTTTTTGGTTTCAGAGGTTGTTTTAGTTGGTACTATCCGTTGACAGGCGAATTTCACTTCAAAGAATTTTTCTGTCTATGTCTAGGATGTATTCAAGAGGTATTTTGTTTACTTTGCTTCCATTTTGTTATAACAGAGTTTGAGCATATTCAAACTTATGGTATTTACTAGCATGCATTTATCTGTGTCAGGAGTAATGAATGCAATTTTTCTGAGAGTTCTAACCTTCGCATTACATCTAACAGAAACAGGCCCCTCAATCAGTTTCCTTATTGTGCCATGTTGCACGAACAGGTTTTGTTATTTGGTTGCATTTTTGCTTTGATAGGTAGAGTTATGCTAGGAATGCTGTAACTGTATTTGTAAAATTTAAAGCAGCCTCATGGACAAGGTAGTATCATATGTTTCACAAGAAGCCATATGATGGAATTTAAGAGGAAGCCTCGTGAAAGATAAGGTGAATTATAGACGATGAAGTTAAGGTGGAATTGTTTGACTTGGACGCATTTTGAGTATGTTATGCTTGTATGTAATCTGCCTTCTAATATACCAGTATTCATTGAGAAGTACTGTATTGTTATGTTTAAGTGAGAACATGGATTACCGTTTTCATCCACTGCCTTGTTCATTCTGCTATAGACGGTTTTGCCAGTGCTTGCCATTCTCTGGCAACACTGAGCTTTCACCGGAAACTTGACCTAGGAAACTTCCTGTTTACCTTGTTTTCGGGTGGTTTCAGCGTGCGTTGGTGGCCACGCCTGCTCATGTTCCGATGTTTTCAGCAGATAGAATTATTCAAATGAAGCGCTCGTGACTCGGGCACTGCTATGTGGTGCCAGGATGCAGTCTACGATCCGGAAAAACATTGTGTTTACCGATAGATGAGGCGGAAAAAGCGCTTGGATTCTAGTGACCAGGCGAGAAAACTGGAATCCCACAAAGAGTGCACAGATTCATTCTGCCCACTTCATCAAAGGCAAATAAAGCTCAACGCGTACTCTAATGGCGCAGAGGCAATGCTGAGACGTAAATCTAAGGTCCCCAATTACAAGGAACACGCCGGACGTCGTCTTATTCCACCCATGACATATAACCCTGACTCCTGAAGTTGATAGCAAAATGTGGAAGCTGCAGGCAAGACCGAAAATCCGTCGTACAGGTGTTTCTTGTAGTTGGAGCATTATCATTGATGTGTAGCGTTCGAAGCAACACTCGGGCCACCAAAGCAGCCGCACTCAACATGAATCGCCGCACAGTCACGGTGCCCACGTTTTGTTGCGAATTACAGTGATGCCATTGCATTTGCTTTTTGCGAGAGCGATGGCTGCGAATGGTTTCGCATCGGTACGTGCAACTGACTCATTGCCTGTTGTGTTGCTGCCATTGGACATCGTCGCACCCTAGCTAATTTATGTTTCGGTGTGCGCGGGGGCTTCAGGTGTAAACCGGTTAACTTAAAGTTTGATTCATGAATACTGTACTCACGAGTAAACCGTAGTAGTTCGCGTGACAGCCGCGCCTGACGTCATCACTTAATGAGTACGTTTCATATTATTTGAGTCACACCGAACACTTCAACTCACGAGCGACTCCGATCGGCGCCGATCTCTCAAAAAGTACCCTCTGTTGCACAAGCACAGTAATAAGCGTTTTATCGCGATGTGTGTCTACACCAAACTTTCGAGTGTGCCAAATAGCCCGTTTTAGGGAGCTTAGAATACGTGTGATAAAACGTAGGTTACGCGTTTATGCGACATGGTGTTCCATTCACAACTCCACCCCTTCTTATGTGAAAAACAGGTGTTCATTATTACAACCTTTTTTTAATGGTGTTGTCACAGTAAAGTTAGCCATTGATTTAACGTGTGATTTTAAGGCAACTAGGCATGCTCCATCAGACTCGACTTGCTCTCTGCTTGTTGCCTTTTATTATCATTTTATTGCTGTCTAGCAGGATTATCATAAAACTGAGCACTCTTGCTTACCTTTCGCTAGAATTCTTCAGTTAACATAACTTCGCTCAGCAACATCGGCTGACATGTGGTTACACAGATCGTTTGACAATTCACGCTGGCTGGGTAGGGAAGGTGTAGCCTTTCAGGGTGCACCTTCCCTACTTAGTGGATCGGGCAACTTTTCTCCTCGCCACTGCAGTTACTGCTTGTACCTTTCCCGTGCGACGTTGTCGAGCCCCTTCATATAGTCGCTAGACATCTCTGTAAACACATCTGAAAGAATGCGTCAGAATTAATAGAGCAGGAAACTCGAACACACCAAGTAAACACCATCAAGACCGTTCAAAAAGTACTACCGGAAGTGCCGTACCGGGAGTCTTCTTGGGCAGACTGTTCGGAGCATTCCTGTTTTATTAGAAGCAGAGAAACCGTCTGTACTTAGCCCTGTGGTACATACTTGAGTACATTGCTTTTAGGGCTTTTTAAAATAATTGAAATGTGATTACATTAAATTATTGTCATGGATATAAATTTGTGTATCTGTGTTCCTGAATGGAAATGGCGTGAATCATATTTCTGTCAGCTCTTTTGACAATTTTCATCAATTTGTTAAAGACTAATCTGTCATAAAAGATGATGAGAAGTGCTTATAAAGTACTTTTCAAGTACTCTGGGTTGACACAAAAATTCAGGTTGCATCTTCGAAATACCACCTAGCCTGTCCTACCATTTAATATCTGTTTCTGTTTATGTCAGTACAAATGGTTTTTATGACAGTGATCATGATTAAGCAGTCTACTTACATGAAGACTGTAATTATGATTTTACATGCCATGATTATTTCTTGGACCGTACTGGTGTTGCATAATGTCTCGAAGTTCCTTGTCACATGATTCAGGATTTATTTCATGTTATTTTGTGTTATTTAAATGTATTATAGTAGCATTGTCCTTTATTATGTGCAGTACATGAAAGCAAGCTGTGAACCACCGACATTCTCGTTTGAAAAGTTGATTTTGGGAATTGCGACAGAACTTCGAGAGAGCCTGGATACCTGTCGTTGGACCCTTCCACTGCTACAAAAAATGTGGTGCGTTACACAGATTCTTCATGCCCACACCTTGCTGGCTAAAAAAACAAATAGTCTAAATTAATACATGTTTTCTTTAGGTGTCCTTTACAGGTAAGCCTCGATATAATGAAATTTTCAATATAACACAGCATTAAACATAACCGAGTTTTCACACATGGGATAATGATCATTTGTTTGTACCACATACACACACAGTGCCAAATGGTCAGCTACATAACACCAACTAATTTAAACCATTCTAGTGCTTTAAAATACATCATCCTACTAGGAAATGGCTATTAGTCATATTTTTAATGTAAAAAAGATGCACAGTAAAGAGTAAAACCATTTTATTAATTGCTAACCTATGTTTTTTACCATAGCACTAGTTTCCTGCGGGACATGAGCTTTTTGTTTCCTTCTTGTTTTTGAAAACTGCCTTTTTTAAGATATGTATTGACTTGGAAGACTTGCTCGTTCATTTTGTGGAAGTGCACCCTGAATTCATGTTATGTCACCATAAGATGAAAAGGAAGCTGCTAGGCTGTACAAACCGCTTTCTAACATGGTCAAGCCTTTTTTTCTCCTCTTGTATATATGGATTTTTATGCTTATGCTTGAATCATTTTAATGTGATATGAAATGAGCAAAATTGCCATCACCTACCAGCACTGTAGTTAAGGTGCAACATTTTGAAAATTGGGCTTTTGGCATTGTTGTCACTTGATAAATAATTAGTCTTTTTTACTGCAAAATTATCTGAAACAATGTTTTAAAAGTAGGTGTCCATCAGTGTTAATTGATGATTCAGTTTATCCTAAATGCCCCTAATTACCTAAGGCGAGTGCCGCTTTGCTCCGAAACCTCCATGTTCTCTTATATGTTCAACAATGTGCATGTGCGAAATAAACATTTTGAAGCTTCACATCAAAATGCTTTAGTAGATTATTGCTCACTTATAATTCCACTGCAGTTTGATGTCAGTCATTCCCTTTTTAAGGCTTTCAACTCATTTGCTTGAATCATGGCCGGCACATGTTTTTGGAGCGTGTCTTGGCTTGGTGGGCAGTCTCATCCAGCTGTATGCAAAGAAACCTAGGACATCTCTTGTTGGTTTGTTTAATTTCACACATAGTGCTGAAAGGCTGTGTTTTAAAGGTTTATTACTTGATGAATTGTGCTAGTGAAGTTCTTGAGATGAGAAGAAAAAGCATGTCGTCTTTGTTCTGTATGCAGTGAAAATGAGCAAAGGTATCGTACCCAGCTTGTGGAAATGGGTCTGAAAACATTTGAGCGTCTCCGCTTTGATGAAGCAGCAGAACCAAAGAAAGCAAAGCGCCCAAGGCTACGGCCTGAGGATAGCAATCATGAGTGTGACTTCTGCCGCATCAGTTGTCATATTTCCATGGTAGGTGTTCCAATGCTTATTTAGGAGAACTTAAAAAGATATCATTTCTCTTTAAATACTAGATAGCTATCAAGTTCTATTTGCATTGAGTTTGTTGATTTTCTGTTGTACAGTGCTGTCCCTAGAGTGCAAGATGTTTAGATCTGTTCGACAGGATGTGGCTCTGAACCAGCTAAAGCTTTGTTCTAATATGCATCTGAATAAGTATTAACAGCCGTAGTAAAAAAAAAAACGCTTTCGTCGTATTTTTATAGTGCTACTTAGAAATGAATGTAGTTGTACTTTATAAAGCAAGCTTGGCTTCTTCTGCCTCTAGAAAATGAAGCTTCTTTTATTACATCAAGCAATAGACCCTTTTCATAAACTGTAAAGCTAGCTTCCTTGCAATGCAGCTTGCCCTACTAATGGCGGCATTGGCAATACGGCAAACAGCGTGTGCAAGTGCAATTTGCTTGAGATAGGGCATGTAAAATGTCGGCGCAGCTCTTCTGATACAAATATTCCCAAAAAACGGGCCGCAGCATGTGCAACTTGAATTTTTACTGCATTTAAATAAAGACGGCTGTCGCCATTGGTAGGGCAAGCTGCATTGCAGGAAAGCTAGCTTTACAGTTTATGAAAAGGGTCTATAGTGACAGAGAAGTTGGAGTTCATTGAGAATGGTAAAGAGAGCGCATGAATATTGCCCTATTGGGCGAGCAGAATGAGCCATGGGATAAAAGTTGTGCAATGCGCAATTTTCAGACAGGCCAGAAAAAAATAATAGAAGTATGACTTTTTATTCTCTGTCATAAAGGTAAGTATGCTATTGCATTCCAAAGCAGGAAATTGACTCTTAGGGGTTTTAGTAGAGCTGCGCGAATAGCAGAATTTTCAATGCAAATTGAATTCTAATATTAATGTTTCAGTTCTTCAAATAAATTTTGAATTTTTAAGTAATACCTTGTTAAAAACAAATGTATGCTAAACATAGGCAAAAGAAACAAATTTATTGCACAACCAGTGTACTTCCATATGTCATCTCCATACGTCATCTCTAGAAGAACAGTGAAGACCTAAAGACCGTCAAACACGGAAATGTGCATATGCATGAGTTACCTTTGCTGCCGTATACAAGTGCCAGCCTTGCCACAATATGCGAGTGCTAGCTTTGCCGGTGCAAGCGAGTGTTGGCCATGCCACAGTACTTGAGTGCTAGCTTCACCGCAGTAAGCAAGTGTTACCTTTGCCGCAGCACGTGAGTGTTTGCTTTGCTGCTGTACTCGAGTGCTAGCTTTGCCATAGTATGCAAGTGCTAGCTTTGCCGTTGTACTTGAGTGTTAGCTATGCCGCAATGCATGAGTGTTAGCTTCGCCACTGTACACGAGTGCTAGCTTTGCTGCTGTATGCAAGTACTAACTTCACTGCAATACACAAGTGTTATGTGGGGAAGTGTACTACTTGCAGGAATGGGCCACTTGTCACAAGACATTACGTATTTTGCCCCTTAATTGTAAACCTTGGAATAGTTCGAGTAGTGAAAGTTCAGTGCAAATCAAATAGAATAGCAAACTATTTGAAAATTATTAGAATATTTGCACACCTCTAGCTTTTAGGGAACGCCTACTCTGCTTGATGACAAATAATCTTGGCAGTAAGACGAAGACTATTGAGGTGGGAGCTTCCGCACATTCATGTTACTATGCTAATAATTCGGCAGCTTGCGGATTTCAGTTTCAGTTTTGTTTCACTTGCTCATAGCATCTTGCCTTTAGCACATCCATCCAAGAAACTTAGCCTTTTGTGCTATTGGGATGCAATTTCGACTTAGATTAGGGCGAGGGCGATAGTTCATTCATTCATGCCGATGATCTCTGTTACACCACACGTAAGGCGATGCGACGGTTGCATTGTTCCTCCTAAGTTCTATATTTTCCTCTCTATACTGCCTTTCCTTGGAAAACAAAGCTGCGGAGAGAGAGATAGGCGTATACATGATCTTGTTGAGTGTCATTTTTATTTTTTTTCTCAAGAACCAACTGAGTACCTTCACTGTTAAGCACCCCTCTGGCCTATTATTAATGAAAATATGACAGGTTCCTGGTGGCACTGACAATAAGTATTCGTCCTTCGACACACGTATCTGCTACATGCAGTAATCCTCTCTGCAGACAGTCTCTCATCATTGGACGTAGTGTGGCTAAAGTGTATTAGCGTATCAGCAGTGAAATAACGCTGACTACACGTGCAAACCTCAAAACATGATAGTAGAATTTTTCTGAGACATTCCTTGTACACCACTCATGTGTCCACACATTGCTTTTTTCAAGAAAACATCAAACACTCAACTGCGAAGGATAGAGGTGCCTGCAGCTGGAGAAATGAGAGGTGGAAAGTAGCACAGCATCGCCCAGAAGCAACATAGTTTCGATAACTGGCATGCGTTTATAATAGAAGTTCTAAATAACGTAGGGACATTGTATTGTCATATGGGATTGGACACCTTTGCACTCAGACCTCCTCAACAACGAAGACTTTCCTCGAACGCTTACCTCTGATTTGAAATACACATTCCAAATAGAGAAATTTCAGCATCTCATTTTTGTTGTAAAGCAGTACATCTGTAGCAGCTGTCTTCTGGATGTATTTAAGAGCACGAGGTTCTGTTGCTGTGTTCTCTTCAACTGTTTGGAGCACAGTAAGCTCCACTGACCTTTCGTAGTTGGATGTAGCAGTAAACTTCTGCACTTTCTTGACCCGAAAGCACCATCATAAGAAGCCTCCCAGCCTCTCCTAATGCTAGCACTAGCATATGAGTCCACAACTGCACCCCAATGCACATGGCGGACATGCCCGGTGTTGCCAGATCATAGCACTATATATGAATATCTCCTATTGTGCGGGTACAGCCATATATCTTGTGATAAGCAGTCTTAACACCACCATGGAAAGAAATTAACAAAGAACAGAAGTTCTAAATATATTTCTTTACTCGAGGGACCCCAACCGCTCGACGCAGCACCCTCCCCTCTACCCAATGATATAAAGGACAGGGAGTAGATGCTGCAGCATTTGGGCCTGGCCTTTATCTACAGTTAGGTGTGTTATTTTTATCTTGCCAACTCGTGATAACCTATCACACTGCAACATGTGCAAAATTAGCTTCGTCACCGTTCAGCTGTGTTATCTGGTGGAATGTGCTAAATGTTGAAAGGGGCCCCTAGCTTTCACGGGTCATAGTGCCTTTTGCCCTGTGCACACGAACAGTTACACAAGCACTATAGTTACTATTTCTTGTATGATTGCTGACACCTAGAAGTTTTGCTGGTGATTATTCAGAGCTGTCTATGATGTTACTGCGGCCCCGACAAGCAAGAAATTTATGTGCATGAGTCTTTGTTTATTTTGCCTCTCTCTTCCTCTTCACATCAATCACTTTGTGAATCTCATGATTTTTGAGGGCCTTAGGTTGGCAGCTATGCACATGGTCCACTTCCCTGATGGACCAGGGTACTTTTAGGTTCCGTCTGTTAACCACTGAACAATTAAGGTACAATTCATGAAAGTTTAAGGTTGCCACCTGTTAAGTTTTTGATTGGTGGGACTGCTTTTTTAAAGCGCGTACCTGTTGCTGGTCTGCACTTAAAACCAGTTGTCATTGGCCAGTTTTTTTGCGATTAAGTTGTTATATGTACTTTTTAACATTCATTTATGTATACGATATATGTCACTAGTCTTATGTATTCAAACGCTTAGAGCTTTTTATGGACAAAGTATGTGTGGTTACCATGTTGTGAGTTACAAAAAATATGCTTTAAAGAGATGACATACCACTAAAGGGATCTTTTATACAGGTTGTAAGCATGCAAGATGACATCCTCTACTGCCTAGAGCATGCTGTGCATTGCCTGCAGAGGAAAAACATGAAGTCTTGGAAACTTCTTTACACCTATGACATGGTACTGTTACTTGCATTTTTTCATATCACTTCATTTAACCTGTTTCTGGGTGTTTTAATGTGAGAACATACTGGTCATGTGATCCTAAATCAAAAAAGGATACTTAAGTGAAAGCTGGATTTCTTCATGTTTAGTCGCACATCAGAAACAGGCTGTCATGTCATTTGCTTCCGTGGCTTAGGCGCCCGTTCCCGCAAGCTCTACCGCGCATCTTTTGCCACCACGAACTGCCGTGTACGGCGTCGTATGTAAACCTGTGTAACTCAGGTTATTACGTTCCGATTTTAACACTTTTTGTTTTATTTTCTTTAAGAATGTCTCTTGGAAGCACTGTGCTCGATTGTGTTGCGAATGTTGAAGGTCTTGAAGCAGACTGGCTTGGTATGTCCACACACTGCTTTCACAATCAGTGCTGCTCTCACCGTCACTCTCATCCCTGCTACTTCCTTGGTTTGAGATATGTTCTGGATTTATTAGTATAGTGATCACTGTGAAAGATGAGTTCGAGAATTTCCTCAGATGTGAGTCCTTTCTTCTTTCGCGAAGCCACGCTTCAGGTGCAGCAGACGACTTCCCAGTGGAAGCGGAGTCGGCAACTATAGCTTTTTTCAAACAACCGAGTTAAAAAACAGCAGACAACTACTTATATCCATCTGGTGTAGAAAAGAAAAAAAAAACCATTCGACAAGAGTGTTGAGAAATGCGCCTTCTACCGGAATCTTCTACAAACAATGCTTTACCCGGAACCCGGCGAATCGCCGGCTTTTTGCACTTTGTCCTTGGTGGAGGTGGCCGGTGGTTCGCTGACTTTGGAAGCGGATGGGTTAAATGGGCCCTGCAGTACTTTTTGAACACAGTCAGAAAAATGTGCCGACCAGTTGGGAAGTTTCTTATGAACACGTGAGACAAGTATTGATGTGCTACATACACCAGGAAATTTGCAATTAGTTTTTAATTACAGCTATAGTCTGATACAACTCATGTCTGCAGTGAAGCCCCTCCCATGCCTTTATAACCACGAGCCACTGTACTTCCATGAAGCTTCAAATAGTTCCTTTTTTGAACTTTCCATGTTATCAAAATAATGCAAGGGCGGCAGCAATAATGAGTAGGTGCATAAATTCAGAGTGTGCAAAGGCGTACATAAACGAATGCTGGAGAAGGCAGTTGCCGCCCTGACGAAGACAAGTCTGCTTGTCGAAATGTTGGCTCCTGTGACATTCCCTGTTCTAAATCGTATTTTGCGATTTGTTCATCGATTCAAGCATCCATCTTCCCCTGAGCTTCTAGTTTGGATGTTTCTAGTTTGGATGTTGCCAAATTGTTATATAAAGCATCAGTATATACTAGTTGCATTATAAGCAGATTTATTTAGTTCTTGTCTCAGCGCTGCAGTTATGTTGCACAGTGAAGCATATAAAAAATAGGAAGAGCACCAACCATGCTCCCATACATGCTCACACAATATGCCTTCTCATATACTACAAGCACTGTCATGCCTAAATTTGTACTGGCAGCCGTTCAGGGCCATTTTTGAGGCTGCTGTGCTTTGGGAAAAATTAGAAATTTTTTTTTGCTCCTACCTCCATTGTTTGAGAATTATGAGGTCCCTAGGCTGTCAGTTTTGCAATATATGCTGGGGAATCCTTGTTCACTTTCCACGTGCAGCTTCTGAACGCTCAGGACAATGCATTGGCGAGCTAATTAGGGCGAATCCATACAACTTACAACACACACAAGAAAGAAGTATCCTGTCTTCTTTCTTGTGTGCATTGTTTTGCAATAAAAAGGTTGTCTAGATGCTCCCGAGACCAGTCAGCCCTCTTCTCGTCCCTTTACTTACCATATTTGGATTGCATTATGTTGCCAGTCATCTCATCACCCATATTTATTACCCACCCGTGCCGCGGTGGTCTAGTGATTATGGCACTTGGCTGCTGAGCCGAAGGTCACGGGATCGAATCCCGGCCGTGGCGGCTGCATTTCGATGGAGGCGAAATGTTGAGGCCCGTGTGCTGTGCGATGTCAGTGCACGTTAAAGAACCCCAGGTGGTCGACATTTCCGGAGACCTCCACTACGGCATCTCTCATAAGCAGAGCTGGTTTTGGGATGTTAAACCCCACAAATCATGATCATATTGATTACCCTGCATAAATTGTCTCGTTTGTATGAATAAGTGTGCCGTGGGAGAACCATTATAATACCTTTACTGTTGGCCACATGTGGTACACACAGTCAACATTTACCTTTTTTCTCTGTCCCTTTTTTTTTTTCTACCAGGATGAGCTCAGGTCCATTCTGCGGAAGCTTGAGCAACATGTAGAGTCCCAGGAGAATTCTCAAACAAAGGTGGACTCCGAGTCATCTCCACTGAAAAAAAAATTAGCCAAGAAGAAGTGAACATGGAAGAAATCATCAGTCTGTGCCGTATGGTTCATGATGTATATTCTATCTAATGTACAACTTTAAAAATGGAAGATATTAACACTGAAGTGTTGTTATTATAGGGGCAGTGGTTATACTCTGTGTTAAACACAGGCACAGCACCGAAGTTTTGTTTAGGAGAATAGGGCATAATTTCCCATTTTCATTGGTAGTGCAGCCAAGAATTGGCTGCTTCCTCCCATGCCTCCTTTATATCCACCTGTGATTTAAAGCTAATTACTGCTTGGTGCACAAAAATGTCAATTTTTTCTTGGCACGCAGTGGGGTGGGTAGATTCACTGTTCCTTTGTATGCTTCACTGGTTGTCTAAGTCCTATACCAGCTAATCATAGAGTGAGACCTTTCAAGTGAAATGGAGTATATCGAGTACAGAACTGTGATATAGCTGTATTGATAAGTTACATTTCAAGGTGACATGGTATGTTCGAGTGCAACTGTACTAGTTCTACTTCTTACATATTTCATGCCTCCTATTTTTCATGAAGTTGCAAGTTACTGCAGCTTTGTCATAGCACCATGTTTCATATACATTTTGTTCATTTTGTCTCTGTTTACTTACCCTGTGGCCCAGTGAATGGGCTTTCTAATGTAAATAATTAACTGTGGCATCATAGTTTAAGTTAGCTTATTTCTTGACATGTTCAGTCATGGCAACCTGGCATGCTTCGTATTACAATAACGAATTGTTGTGTGAATTAGTAATTGATTATGAGGTAAAGCACTAAAAAGTAAATGACAGGGGACAAGGAGGTGACAACACAAGCACTTTGTCTACCACAGTAATAACAAAGCTACCTTCCAACCAATGGAATTTCTTATTTTGTCCACAAATTATTTTAGCATTATAGTTAGTACAAAAGTATGCATTCACAGCCATGGCAGTACTGCTTACTTGTGTTTCTTGGGAAGGGCGAATGGGGGAAGGGGGTTTGTTGCTTTCTTTATTTTTTCTAGTGCCTGTTCGCACAACTACCATCACAGACTCGAATAGTAGTAGCCAGCTCAGGAAGCAGTTGTCAGCTTGAAACCTATAAGTGGGTCAAACGTGTCCCTATCAGCACTCATGTAAAACTAGAAGCATCAAATTTGGAAGAGGATGTTATCTGATTTGGGAACTTCACAATTCCCTCTGTTGAAAAACCTGATATTGAGTCAGAGGTTTATAAAAGCTCAGAAAACCATGTAATTCATTGCAGCGACAGTATCCTTCTCCAAACCCTTCGCCCTGAAACTTTCACAGTCTTAACCAGGGTGTCGAACTGAAGAAAATAAGGGTTGAGTTCTGGTACGGGTTCATGGTGAGCAATTTCGTTCCAGTTCGGAGAAACAAAATTTTGTAACAGTTCACATAACCAGTTTGCAATGCTGAACTGTTTCATGTACTGGTTCGGCATTGCAGACATTGTTTAACATGCTCAACAGTGCAAAAATTTCCATCTGGGCTGGATGGAAATGTTAGAACCTGGATAAAAAGTTGCACAGAGTCTGTTGGTAACAAAGCTCTTTATATAGCTTAATACGTATGCGCCATGTGTGACATGACAAGATTACATGTTGTGGAGCGGTACATCAAAGTTAGTGACAAGAAAAAGAGTGAAATACAGTTAAACCTGCTTATAAGGAATGTCCATATAACAAATTCCTGGATATAACAAAGTCTTTCTATTCCCTGCCGTTACTCCATAGAAGCACATGTATTTGAGACCTCTATGTAACGAAGTGCCAGCAGGAGACCCCCTCAAAGTAACGAATTTTCTCCGCCGACAACCTAGAGATTTTGGCCCAAATTTTGTCACTTTTGCGCAAGCAACAACCGAAAGCACCTTCTCCGCCGCAACGGAATGCGAAGCGGCGGCGTCGCGCTTGGCGCACTCATAGGCACGGCAACTGTGAGGTGAGAGCGAGCGCACGTGTGCGTGTGTGTGAGCGTGCGCGACGTGGACCTGCATCCCTCAACTCGGCAATCTTGCCGCAGCGGGCTTGTCCTTTTCCCCTCACTTCAAACTTGATCCCGCCGCTTGCTGCAGCTGGCCTAGTCTGCCAAGCCGGCACCCTGCTTTTCTAGTTGATGTTGCCTAGCCGCGCCGGCTTAAGAGAAAGAGAAAAAAACTAGGTGTTTTTTTTTTGTTTTTTTTTTCCAGTGTGCCGGCAGCACCACTCTTTTGCTACTGTGCAAGTCTCTGCGCTTCTCATCGCTTACCTGACAATAATCGACAGGGCTTGTTAGGCCTAGCTCGCGTGGTCACGGGCGGCGTGCCTCACTGGAAGCTTGTCCTTGACAACGCAGGGATTAGGTGCACAGGAAATCGCGCTCACAAGGTGATTGAAGGGCAGCGTGCATGAAATGATTAAAAAAAAACTGGAGGCAAACAGTGGTAAACTGGAGTTCATGGGCGTGCGTTCCGTGCGGAGCGTTCGCAGCTGACAAAACGGCCGTAGCAGCATTCTCCGTCGCGTTAGAAATCCTGTCCTCAGAGGGCATACATGTGACGCCCTGCTGCCCCTGCCTTTTTTTTTTTTTCCCCTCCGCTCATTGGTCATTCATTCCGTGCTCATTCCTCCTCCACGGCGATTCGCTGCACCCTGTTCGAGCTGCGCACTTCCTTTGTGAAGCCTGCAGGCTACCTCCATTGTCTGTGGGATTTCCTGGCAACCACATTATAACCTTCATCTTGGGGAGGAGGGGGGGAAGTGGGAAAGGGGGGGGGGGAGGTCTGCACAATAAGCGGTATGCATATACATTATGTTCTACAGGAGGGCAAACCGGGGTCAGGCAAAACTGCATTACATATAGCCAGTCCTTCACTATAAGCTGTCACATAAGTGGTGTCAGCTGTAAATGTTTTCTGACCCAAAATAAATGTTTTGGGTGAGCTCTGCAGTCTGTTACGTTTTTGCTCACTTAAGCGTTTCTTTTTCGGATTTTTGTGCCGAACTTGCATATAACGAAATCCTCTCTATATCGAAGTTTTCTGGGAATTTGTCAATTTCGTTATATCCATGTTTAACTGTATGTCACAAATGCATCTGGTGTGAATTGTACTGCTTTTTGTGTATAGGATACAGCAGTGTGGGTCATTTTTACGAGAGAGATGCTCATAATAGTGATTAATAGCTTTGGCTAAATCAAAACAGCAAATTAATAGTATTTGTTAGGGTTATATGTGCAAAAACCGTGATATGATCATGAGGCATCCCTTACTGCAGGGCTCCAGAAATTTCAACCACCTCATATTCATTAACATGCACTAAAAGCAGCATACAGCCTCTAGCATTTTCATCTCCATCTACAATCACTCTGGCCGGGATCAAACTCGTGTCTTTCGGGTCAGCAGGCGAACCCCATAACCACTTCACCACCCTGGCAGCCAAAACAGCGAATTAACACACTGCATAAAGGTGCTAAGTGTTATTTCCTCACTTTTACAACTCTGTACCACCCTCTTTGAGATACACTGGACTTTACTCCTGGTTGAAAAGGGGATCCATCCATCTGCATGTGCTTCGTAAGTGCCATTCAAATGTGAAGGGCGCAATAACACAGGCACCTCTTGCTTCCATTAAACATGAGTGCGAAGAGCAGAGCATGGTCTGCTGAACAACCATGACTATCCGAGTGGAGCAGCCATGTGTAGTGGCTAGACCACGGAGAAAAAAGTACTTGAGGAGGGGAAATTGCTATGCCACAGCAGCGCGTGGCGGCGACCCCTTAAGGTACATTCAGAGGAAGGACGGAAACAGGATTTTTCGCCGACGCGGACGGGTACTCCGCGGACTGGCCGGCTGCAGGTGTATCCACACGGCAGACGAAGCACTAGCAGACGACACAGCCGGAGAACCAGTCCACTCTCCAGCACACCCTCTCCACTAGCTACCAAAAGAATGGTTTGAGGGTTTCTCCTCCACCGGCAAGCCGACAACAGTCGCACGGAGAGGGGGAGAAGAGTTATGGTTGCCGTCACTTTTTGTGGACACGCTAAAGCGGCAGCTCTCCCCCGCCAGAATCTGGATGTGAAAAAGGGGCTCGCATTATCCGTGTCCGCGGGTCGCGAGCGAGACGCGGACGAAGCGAATCGGTGATGTGCGGTCACGTGACGCGCCATCCGGCCAGGCAAACCCAGTTTTCGTCCTTCGTCTGGATGCACCTTTAATGTAATGCTTGGGCGAGGAAGAAGTTGAGTTTTCATTGCACCACAACAGATGACGCTTCCGGCGTGTTGCCATCGTTTACATGTCGTCCTATGGTGCATGACGCATAATGATCGCGTTACCGTCTCACGATTTGCAAATTTTCTCAGTTTTCAGTCTGTAGTGTCGATAAATAGGGACAGCGGACGTTTTAGCTGCAGTTAGTAATAAATGCTGACTTAATTACGTGCCATACAGCGCTTGGAATGAGCTGCCTGCAATCACTCCAGAGCAGACGACACGTGTCGCTGGAACTCACTTGCTGGCATGTTGTGAGCATGCATGGGTAAATGGCCTTGAGAAGAAAGGGCGTGAAAGCTGCCGCGTATTCGTTATGATCTGCTGACTGTGGAACTCTCACGGCCTTCCACAGCATGCTGTGGGGGCGGCTCCTCAAACTTTGTGCACGCCTTTTGTGTTGCAACAAAGGCGTGTGCTGTTCAGGATTTCCATCAGGGCCGTTTTAGGGGCGAAAATATGTTGTGCCAAACCTTAACATTGGCCTATCCTGCGAGGTGAAGCTGGTTGCGTTCAAAATTCCCAGTGCCTCAGTGAAATTGGAGGTGTATGCTCATGCAATACCAAGGAAAGACCAAGGGCTCATGCCCCGTGACTATGTTTGCGAGAAGTATTTCTCGGACAGTCACATAATGCAGTGATGTTAAAGCGAACTTGGTGGCGAAGTCTTGGACAAACCGGAACGGCCTGTCTTGTAACAAGACGCTGTGCCGTCATTATTTCCGCGCTGTCTTGGCCGAAGATTTATACACCCCCCCCTCCCCACAATACTTCCCCCCAAAAGTTCTCCAGACTACCAATGTCGTGGTATCCCACCCCGCTACTGTTTACGCCATAGGTAACACTCCCCCATCCCCCAAAACCGAAATTCTGGATAAACCCCTATCTCTGCTACCTGTTTTCTGCTCGCCAAAAAAGAAGGAAGGAAAGGACACAGCCCACTGGACCTGTCGTGAAGTGCAGAGAACGTGCAAAGACGGAGACTTGAGTTGTTAAGACGCACATATGCTCGCTGCTTGCCACAGTGAGGAAAATGAGATGGTGCGTCCTCTCACACCCCTTTGCCACGAATCCAATGCCTTGAACGATAAGAAAGCAAACAACGGCGCATGCGTAGTTGGAAGAAAAGGAACGTCATTGTACCCCTAGTTGTGGTGCTGACCTAACCAATCGAGCTCTTGTCATAAAAGAATTATGCATTTCGCATTCCAGAAAAGGTACTGTGCAGGTAATTAATGAGTATGCGACACTTGTTTTTTTTTCATTAATCTATCAGATAATTTGCAGCCACTGAGGACGCACCCATTACGGTGAATCGGCGCCGGTTAGCCCTGAAAACCAAATGTTGAAGCAGCAAGCTTCTGCAGAGAGCACGATGCGCGTGTTTCTCTTTCTCCGCGAGCCGACTCACAAGACAGAGGGCGCATCGGCGCTGTGCCCTACGGCGAGACTTTACCGGGCCACCCGAGCAAGCGCCGTTTCCCCTCCTCAAGAATTCTTGCTCCGTGGACTAGACACGGCACAGAGGCGCCCGATACGTATAGTATTGCTTAAGCATCTTAACATGGCCTGCAGGCATGCACACCCGTTAGCACCACCAGCAGCAAGTAACAACACTTTCTCTAGGTTGCATGTGTTATCAGCACTTGTACATGCAGTGTGCAAGGGGACACTAAAGGCCCTGTTTGTTCAATATACAGCATATTTACTTGTTTCTTACTTATTTCTTACTTATCTCTTTCTCCTGCTTTTGTATTTGTTTGCAAAAATGAGACCAATCTTCTTGGTGCACTCAAAGAAAACAGATGTCTCTAGTCGTTTTTCCACTCACAAGGAACGTTTCTGTCTCTAATTCAACATGCAAAATTCAGTAACATGCTTTTTTACAAGTTTATTAAGACCCACACTTTAATATCTCGGAGTTATGCTGCCAGGCAAACCCAGATTACAGATTGTCAGTTGGCCTTGCTTGTTAGTAAACACATATTCAGTGGCTGCGACAGCTGAATTTCAATGGAGGCAAAATGTTGATGCCCGTGTACTGTGCGATGTCAGTGCACATTAAAGGGATACTGAACAAAAATCTTAAAATATTGCAGAAGCATTGAAATTTGACTGTAACGATGTCCTTGATCCTCTATGCAGTGTTCATTTCATGTATTTTTGATCGGATGTCTGTATAACTGATGGATTGTGAGCGTGCGGTGGCTGCACGTTGGCATGAGCTCCGAGGCCGTGACGTCATATGTGCCAGAGCAACAGCAGCAACAACAGACGCTGGAAGTTGCCCCACGCACCTTGCTCGACGAGTTCTTCCCGCTCCCATCAGCTTCCAAGCAACGGTGCCGCATTGCCCTTGCTGTCCTCCTCTACTTGTTACATTGTAATGTCTGGAGAGGCTAGGTTTCTTTTTTCTCCTCCAGTGCATGTGTGTGTGTGTACATGTATGCATGTTTTCTACTGCTGCTCATATCGAGCGTTCCTTTCTGTTGCATTTGTGGTTCCCTTCCCGCGTGTGTTGCAATGGGGATCCCTTACCCAAGACATCATTACCGCTGTCAGCACCTTCAATGAGCACCTGGGCAACAGGGTATTTCTCTCCCCATTTATAAAATGAGTGGATTCCTGCTGGCATTCGGCTTTGAACCCAGAATTGAAGGAAGACACACTAACTGGGTACCGCTGTGGCATCACTCAGGAAAACTGGGGGGAAGCTAGTGAAAGCGAAAGGAAGCCGCAGAAGAGAGAGGAAGAGAAAACGCTAGCATTCATTGCGTGAGTTGAGGAGTATGCAGCCAGCATTGATGCCAACGGCAGGGAGCAGGGGCATTGATGTGGGTGCATAGAGGTGACCAGTCTGGAGAGAGGAGGGTAGTTGCGTTCCCTAACTTGAGGAACACTAGCATTGGGCACAAATAACGTCACAGAAACGTCACTTCCAGTTCACGGAGCGCTTGTAGTGACGTTCCATCCCACACCCAACAATTACCGTTCCGAGGCATGAAAATTCCCTCTTGAAGGCATTTTTCCTGCATGCATCACTAAAGTCCCCACAGATTTCCCTGCATAAAGACAGTAATGTAATATATGTACATATATGCATGTTTGACAGCTTGGCATGTTGTAAGGAAATAATGGCATGTTGTAAGGAAATGTTTGACAGCTCTTGCCATCATTGTAAGGAAATAATAATAATAAGCTTTTCTTCTTATTCAGCGGCTGTGTGTAGACAAACAAGTATGTACAGCATTTCTTCCGCATCACATACCCCCTAAAACGAACTCGAAGGTAGCTAAAATGCGCCTGTGCTTTTACACAACTCAAAGCATTGCCTCCGAGATTGGCTTTTAATATTGCGTGGGAGCTACCTTCGAGCTGATTTTAGGGGGTATGTGATGCGGAAGAAATGCTGTACATACTTGTTTGTGTACACACAGCCGCTGAATAAAAAGGAAGGCTTATTATTATTATTTTTTTGTTACTGGGAGCTTTTGGTTTGTTGTGCACACAGTTGCCAATTTATGACAAAAGAATAATGACTTCCACTAGGATGTGCTATGACATAGATCTACAATCTCGGAGCTCATGTGCTGTAAATAGATTGCGCATATGTGGATTTCGAGCCCGACGCCCGGAGTGAACAAAAAGACGCTCCGTGTAAGTAGAAGGAACGAATCTCAAAGGCTTTGGTTTTGCGTGTTGTATTCACTAGAAACGATTAGAGAATCCAAATGGGCCTCGCAACTGCAGTCTTTCGAACACTATCAGGATATTTCTCTAGCCCCAAAATTCCCTGCAATATTGCAAAGATTCCCTTTTTCGCTTTCATCCAAAATGATGGTCAAAAATTCCCTGAAGAGGAGAAAATTTTCTTAACAGAATATCACTGAGCGCTCACTAGGTGCAGTACTTTGCGAAAAATCTATTAATTTCGTTACTTTCCATTGCTTTCTGCCTGCAAACGAGGTTGTGTCAGCCTGTTTCAGCACTCAATCTTTCATTTGGGCAAAGAATCTGGGCAGCAATATTTTTGTTCAGTGTCCCTTTAAGGTACCCCCAGTTGGCGGAAATTTCTGAAGCCCTCCACTATGGTGTCTCTCATAATCATATTGTGGTTTTCGGATATAAAACATTAGAAACCAATCAAATCATCGGTATATGTTCAGCGCGTAGTGGCTTCAATTTCAGAGTTTTAACTAGAGAATGTTTTTGAAGTTATTAGGCAGTGGTTTTGTTGGTTCAAAAGGACAGAAAGTTGAGCGAGTTGGTAACAGTCCATAATCAAAATAAGAGGCCCTTTTCCGTGTTCTCCTACTTATCTGCGCAATCCTGCTTCTTTAGCCTCTTTAATTGCTATATGTATGTTTCGCGCTAGAACTATGTCGTGGTTCAAACGCAATAATATCATTCCGATGGAAATTCAGATGTTGTGCGGTTTTCTTCCTTCTGCGGGACACGCGAACAGGATTTGCGCGATTATTTCAGCCGAAGCATGGCGGCAAGTCAGATTTTATCGCCAGTGTTTAGAAGCCAGCTGCGCCACCCGGGGAGACCGTCAAAGGAACCGCACTTGCGTCAATTGGTTGAGAGTTTCCGAGCAGCACGCGGATTTTTTGTGGAGGACGAAGCTACCGGATCTACTGCAAAGTAAGAGGAATTCTTTTTCTACTAAATCGCCGTCGGAAAAGGTAATGATTCTCGGAGACGCCGTTTTGGACGAGAACCACAAGAAAATTCTAGCATTAGGCCCTAAGTACTGTTTTCATCCTAACCTAAAAGAAGTTGACGTTTTAAGCTTACCTCGATCGATAACTAAGGTTATTCCGGAAGTTGAACGGTCTCGATGTATTTCAGATTGCTTCGCCAGCATCAAGCATTCGAACGATCTCGTTAAGGCCTCTGACCCTATCCGACCGGTTGTAAATTACTGTGTGGAACATAAGCTTCGACCTGTTTTATCTGATAAGGAAGGTTGTTTTGTAATAATGCCGAATAGCACTTTTTCTGATAAAGCCTCAGCAGCTGTTGAAAAGAATTTTAGACCTGTGAAACTGAAACCTTCTGTAGTAAAACAACGAGCTGTCGATCTCCTGTTGAAACATAATCTAGATAAGGTAGCTTCCAGTGTTAAAAAGGCAAAACTGCTCACTTTAGAATTATTTTTCTCGGCGAAAACCCATAAGCCAGAAATTCCGTTTCGCTCGATTGTATCAGAGTCAGGGACTTGGCAAGTTTGTGTAGCTAGCTATTTGCAGAAGTGCTTAACATCCTTAAGTTTTTCTGACCCCTTCCGTGTACGTAATTCTCAGGCTCTAGTTCAGTTGTCAACAGAGGAAAATCCTGGCCACTGCACAGCGTTTAGCATGGATGTAGAAGATTTGTATTGCTCGTTGCCGCATGAAGGTTTACAAAATTGCGTGAAAGAATGTATTCAAGAACAAGGGCAGGAGTCCGGTTTCATAGATAGATGCGGAGTTTCCACAGGTACCTTTCTAGAAATTCTCTCCATGTACTTAACGTCAACATTAGTTGGTTACAGGGAAGGCGTGTTTGTGCAGAAGTCAGGGATTTGTATAGGTTCAAAGGTAGCCCCTATTCTAAGTGATCTATACTTGAGCAAGTTTGACTGCCGTTTAAAAGAGGCCTTAGGGGACCGCATCATTAGGGTATTTCGGTATGCGGACGATTACTTGGTACTTTGTAGTAAGGATGATTTTGAATCCGTCGTCACCTATGTAAGCGATCAATTTAAACTTAATGGGGATGGTCTAAGGTTTACGAAAGAACTACCGGAGAGAAACGTAATACAATTTTTAGATATCTCGTTGTCATTTGAGCAGAATCACGTGTGTTGGCAGTATTCCCCTAGAGCATCTAAGCCGTTGTTAAACTTTGACTCCAAGCATTCGAAAGTAGTAAAAAACGGAATAGCCTTGTCTTGTTTAAAGTCAGCCCTATCGAAGTCGTGCGTGCACCGTTTGACCATTAGCTTTAATGAGCAGGTCGAGCGCCTCTTAGATGCAGGTTACCCTAGACTAGCCATAGCCACAGTAGCTGAGCGTCTTAAGAAGTCGATTTCGACCGGAACAAAAGTTGTAGCAGAGAGTAACATTAACAAGAAAAAGGTCGTGAGTATTCCGTATATCCACGCAGTCTCGCACAGGCTTAAGAAAGTGGGAAGTAAATATGGGGTTAATGTTGTGTTTACGGCTCCCAATAAGTTAGGAAGGGTTTGTGCTGCAGTGCATAGAAGAAATCAGCAGATGGAAGGTAAGAAGCGAACGGATATCTGTCCGGTTAAGCACCTAGCCAAGAACAATTTCACCGACTGTCGCATGGGTGTAGTTTATAACATTCCTTTTAGCTGCGGACGTTTTTATGTAGGGCAAACTGCGCGTTGTATTAATCAAAGATTAATTGAACACAGAAGGTCGCTATCAGGTGGGACGCCGTCCAATCTATCCTTGCACTGCCAGGTTTGTAGCTGCATGCCCGAGTTAGACAAAACCGAGATCCTGTACAGGCATAAGAACGAAGATACGCGTTTATTGGTTGAGGCCTGGCATATCAGTATTAGTGGAAGTGCGTGCGTGAGTCAGCCGTCGATTAGCTTAAACAGAGAGGAGATAGAAAGCCTTAGGAGTTGTCTATCGCGAAGACCGGCACGTGTAACCGATTGACAGGTGGCGCTACCATTCCGAGCATGCGCAGATAAGCTGTCTGTCTTCTTTCTTTTTCGCCTCTGTGCTGTGCATCAGTTGTTAGTCGGCGTTCGTGTTGTTCACTGCTCTCCTTGTGTCCGTGTCCTGCACGCCTCTTATTTTGATTATGGGTTTTGTTGGCTATATGTAGAAATTTGATTTTGGCATAAAAATGTCTTTGTTCTTGTGCTCCCATCCAGCAAGCCAAATTGCAATAAACTCCACAGGCGACTTAAAAATTCACCACCCATGCGCCTGTGTGGATGGTAAACCAGCGAAGCTAAAATGTGCAACCCCCAGTGTTTATCACTGGGTTAATCCCCACGGTTCACTAAGGTCTTTGTTATGCCCTCGTGTTTCCTGAGGGCATGAGGACATGAGGGCACGATAAAACCAAGTCAAACGCATGTTTGGCTTGGGTTTATCACAGTGTTCCTTTCAAATGCTCCTCATCGGCCTTCACATAATCATAATCATGTAGTGGTGGGCCAAGGGAAAGAGTTGGTCAAGTGCAAGAGAAGAAAGATATAGGCGTGCAGACTCCAGCCCAAGAGAAAAAAAGAAGTGTGCGTGCATTGCTTTCTGCCAACACTGCCGATTCTGGACATTCAGGCTAGTTACAGACATCTTTGCTGTAAGAGGAATAAGCATTCATAAACAAAAAAAAAAGGGCACAGATGAATAGCAGCAAGACTGATAACTGGGCGAGTTGGTATGTATCCATATTTAAACTTTTTAGCGTGCACAAAAGACACAGACAAGGACACACGAGCGCTAACTCTCAACTGTCTCTTTTTGAAAGAAACATATATATATAGATACTCAACAGCTGGCCTAGAGCATATGCGGCGCAAGTCATGTGGCACAGTCAGGAGAGCTAAGCAAAATTTTAAAAAACGAACTCCTTATCAGTTAGAGCCACCAAAGGGTGACTGATGCATTTTTTGGCACACCTATTTATATAAAAGGCCTCAGCAACTTCACGTGTTAGTTTGTATTTTTCTGCAAACAAAATATCTGTATCAGGAAAAACAGGTTCACATTGGCATGACCTGCAATGATCAGACAAGTGTGAAAAGGTTTCTTTCCACCTGTGAGTTAGCATGCTCTTTAAGACACATGTTGATACATCCGCCAGTCTCTCCTATGTACATATTACCACAGGTTAAAGGTATCCTATATACCACCCCTCTTCGGCATTTCGTTAGCTTCTATTCTTCTTTTATGCCACAGCTACGTTTTCTTTCCCCTCCTTTTAACTATTTTGCAACAGCCTGGCACAAATGTTGCGTCTTAATGGGGGCGCTGAAAACAACATCAATGCCATACCTTCCCCCAACTTTTTTTTCACCCGTGAGAAAATTTGTGAACGTACGGCAGAACCGCACAGTGCTTATAATCTTTGCTGAAGCGGTTCCTTGAAGGTGAAGCATGCACGCCCTTAACTAGCCTTATTACTTTATCAACAGCTCTGGTGATAGCAAGTTCCGGGAAAGCTACTGCAGATAGCCATGCGACTTGTTTTAAAAACATTCAAAGACATTCAAAGATTGAAAAAATGGAATTGCTGTGTCTTGTCTTCGAGGGGCTATGGTGAAGTCTTGCTATCATGCAATGAAAGAGAGTTTTTTTAAAGCAAGTCGCATGGCTATCTGCAGTAGGTTTCCCGGAACTTGCTATCACCAGAGCTGTTGATAAAGTAATAAGGCTAGTTAAGGGCGTGCACGCTTCACCTTCAAGGAACCGCTTCAGCAAAGATTATAAGCACTGTGTGGTTCTGCCGTACGTTCACAAATTTTCTCACGGGTGAAAAAAAAGTTGGGGGAAGGTATGGCATTGATGTTGTTTTCAGCGCCCCCATTAAGACGCAACATTTGTGCCAGGCTGTTGCAAAATAGTTAAAAGGAGGGGAAAGAAAACGTAGCTGTGGCATAAAAGAAGAATAGAAGCTAACGAAATGCCGAAGAGGGGTGGTATATAGGATACCTTTAACCTGTGGTAATATGTACATAGGAGAGACTGGCGGATGTATCAACATGTGTCTTAAAGAGCATGCTAACTCACAGGTGGAAAGAAACCTTTTCACACTTGTCTGATCATTGCAGGTCATGCCAATGTGAACCTGTTTTTCCTGATACAGATATTTTGTTTGCAGATAAATAGAAACACGTGAAGTTGCTGAGGCCTTTTATATAAATAGGTGTGCCAAAAAATTCATCAGTCACCCTTTGGTGGCTCTAACTGATAAGGAGTTCGTTTTTTTAAATTTTGCTTAGCCCTCCTGACTGTACCAGACGACTTGCGCTGCACATGCTCTATGCCAGCTGTTGAGTATCTATATGTATGCTTCTTTCAAAGATAGACAGTTGAGAGTTAGTGCGCGCTAAAGAGCTTAAATATGGACAGATGAATGAACTTGAAGGCCAGTACTCATTTCAGCTACGATGCGCTACCGGAAGATTGTGGCACCATAGCTGTTTGAACTGCTGCATTCCGAAATGATAACCAGTCTTGGTTTTTTTATTCGTGTTCAGTTTGGGTTCAGGCATGTTCCGAGAACATCAGTTTGAGTTAAGTTCTGGCTGAAATTCCAGTTCAGGTACAGTTTACCTTTCCGGTTTGGTCCAACACCATGGTCTTAACGCATACTGATACACCTACAGATACCAACACACCCATGCACATATACATAGGGAGTCAGACATTTGTCAAAATAACATCCTACCTGCGCTCTGACTTGTAAATTGCTCTTTTGAACCTTTATCAGCACTTGTGTGATGCAGAAAGATCTGATAATATAGATTTTGCACCCAAGCTGCTTTACTGATTGAGTTAGGTTGAGTTGCCACTTACCACTAAAGAATGCAGCACCAAGCTGTGGATTTTGTCTTGCTCTTTTTTTTTTCTGTCATCTTGTTACTGTGCTAAGTTTGATGCTCATAGACAATCAGTCTCCAGCACACTAATATGATTAGGTGACCCTTCTGAGTGCAGACATAATTCCAGAATGTTGATCTCACGATTCATTGGCACAAAAGACTCACGAGGTGCTATTGTGTTTTCAATTCAGCTATCTTGTTGCACTTGCATTTTAATTTGTGACATCTGCATAGTGCATATATGTTTTCAGATAGAATTCTGTTAGATATTTCTATTCCACCTTCCCTTGCATAAAAAAAAAAGGCAGTGGCACTTTTACCTTCCTATCTCGACTTCTTTCCCTCAAGAGTAGAAGGTAGGACATGTTAGACATACCTTAGTGAAACAAGCACAACAAAAAATAATGTCTGCACTGCTGTGTGTGTCTTTGTACCTTTGTCCCTATCTGTTTTGCCATATTTTTTTTCTCTCTTCCCATTTCTTCCTAATCAAGTGTAGTGTCCTGCCACAGCAGCTGTTGCTATGTGCGAATATTCCATCATGCACAAGCACAAGAAGAGAGAAGTGCACAGAACAAAGGTTGGACTTATAAAGGGTATTAGAAACAAATTTTTTTGGAACTCCACCACAGATGCTTAAGAACCAAAAACAGCACAAGCAACATGCAAAGACATTCTATCCTGCCCCACCCCCTTTTTAGCATGCTCATGTGCAAGGCCTTTAGAGGCCTGTAAGAAATTTTAGCTCTTTATCGGTGAGATGTACCGAAGATTTACTAACGCATAATTGAGCACCCAACCTTCTGATATGGTAACCTTCGCTTATACGTATCTCTTTCACCTTTACTGTGCCCTTTCTCCATAATTGTAACACGGACATAATCTCGCCGATGCATTCAAATGTTAATGCACTGGCCTGTCTGGTCCACTTAGGACTGGCCATAAGAAAGAGGTATCTGATAAATTACGGTCAATGCATATTTTGTGAAGAAGGTGGTGCACCCTTTTCCCACAGCCACTGCTTATAAATGCTGTCCTGTAATGCCCTTACACAAGTTTGCTAGTTTGCAAGGTGGAGTTCCACGAAGGTACAGTTACAGGTACAGGTACAGGCCGGGCTTAGTCAAGCTGCAGTAAGGCAGCTTTTTCCCGCAACCCCCTTTCTCCTTGCTGAGATGAAATAAAGTTTTGATTTGATTTGATTTAAATATCACTTGTAAATTCAGCCTTTGCCCTGTGCATTTCTTTCTTCTTGTGCTCGCGTTGTTACCTGCTGGAATCTTTGCACTTTCAACATGTAGCAACTAGCCCAGCAAATCACATTACTCAACTGTTGCGACATCTAGGTGCTTTTAATTGAAGATATAAGGAACTCAGCAAAAAGGTTATTCTGAGTGCTTCCTTTTATAAAGTAGTTTGAGGTGTACTGTATTTACTCGCATAATTTACACACTTTTCTTTCATGAATGTAGGGCTTCAAGGAGGGGCTGTGCAAATTGTGCGGAAATCTCACAAACACATCAGAAACAATAGTCCCGATGTGGACCATACATTAATAAGAAAGTGAAGCATCATAGCAACAACAACGGTACTCGGTGATTTAACAAAACATGCACTTTAACTGGCCAAATTGTGTTGAGGTCTACTCAGAATCACTAACTGAGAAGTCCGACTTGGAATCGTCGCATGCGCTTTCAGTAGCCTACCTAGGCACCAGTATCAAACGTGACCTTCATTCGAATTAAAGTGCTTGGTAGCAGTACGGTTTTCATTTTTGGCAGACGCTATGACACAGAGTGTGAATTTTGCCATATGGCTAGTGTACACTGCCATTTGCCATTGGTAGTGAATAACCAAAATGCAACGAGCTTATGGCAAAGCCTAGATTACCAAGTTAAACAAAGTATAGGTTCAGTCACAGTGTGGATGCTCAGACGTTGTAGAGACGCTGCCTTGACGGAGCTAATAGAACATGGGGCATGTGGCCATTGGGCTGCTAAACCCTTGCACACTTCTCATGAAGGAAATGTTGGGGTCAGACTGCACCGCAATGTGTTGTGTTCTCAGCGGAAGAAAACTGAAAGGTGGAGGAAAGGTGTGCTCATTTGCATGGCACAGCCACCCAAAGTTTGCCAGTCTGCCTGCTAACTAGCAGGCCAGCTCGAGCAGCGCAGGGAGCCCAAAATATGCAGGTAAACTTCTTTCCGAAAACCTTGCTAAAAATTCGTGGCATGTTGATTATGCACATAGCCAACTAGCCTAACAATCTATTTTGTTATGCAAGCAAATACGATTGTTTTACTGCAGTATTGTGCTTTACAGAAATAGGGAAAGTACACCCCTTTTAAACTTATTCTAATGAATTACGCGCACTGCACTCCTTCGCACTTTGTACTGTCGTTTTATAATCAAAAAAGATTGATTTTAGTGTCATTGCTGGTAAGTTCTGGTGTCATTGATTGGGAGGTTTGTGCAAGTTCGGTGTCAGGATCGTGAGCCATTATTTCCTTATTCATTGTCAAAGCAGAGCCTCGCTGATGCGTTTTTTTTTGGGACCATCAAAAGAGAATGTAAGAACCAGAAAACGTAAGAACTGATAAATATAAGAAAACTGGGGGGGGGGAAAAATGAGCAGCTGTCAACTACAAATTTTTTTTCAGTACTTATACAGTCAAACCCGTTCATAATGAACTCAAAAGTGCCATGAAAAGTTGTTATATCAGTAAGTCATTCTATAGGGACTTGCCTTCCAAAACGTGTCAAAATGGCCACCAAATTGATTTTTCTTTGCCAACGCTATCGGATAACGTTGTCTGCATAATGGATTTTTTTCCTCCTTTTTCTTCTTTTTACTTTGCCATGCATCAGCCACCCCAGGCTAAGTGTGCCAGTAGCTGTGTCACTTCAACTGTAGAGCAAGGTGTTCGAAATGTTGACCGTCATCACAATTCTATATCAGCAACTGCTCTATGTCATACCTATATTGGCAACTGCTATATCAGCAACTGCTCAAACAAAGTGTCGTCGAGCCACGATCAGCTTAGTAAGCATTGACCCTTCGCGCAGCGCACTCTCACTGACTCGGATTGTGTGAAGATCGCAGCTGCGACAGCAAAGCTTGAGTAGCAGTGGGAACGAAGTGATGTATTCAGTAGAACATTTATGGCTTCTTGCACATGCTTCCGACACACAGGCAGCTGGTCTCAGTAGATTTATCTGTCTTTAATCGCGCTTCTAAAGCACATGCTTTTCTCCGTCAAATTGAGCCAAAAATTTGAATGCATCTATAGTACGAAATTGAAACCATGTTTGCGGAATTTCAACACTACCTTTTGATCCATTAAATGCGGAACTACAGCGGAACCGCTACTGGGTACATCATGACATCGCTGTCACAAAACGGCGGCGGATCACCTTAGAAGTGAGCGCGGATTGGTCCGTTTCGTGCTCGCATGCGGCCCGTGTGCGTCGTATCTGCTCTGAGCTAAGTACAGGTGGTGTTGCACTGCTTTTATTATCAAGCTGATGTCCAAAGAAAGGTTCCTTGCATGCTTCAGGTAGCTGCATTGCATCTTTGTACGCCTGAAGCCTGTGATGTGAGTTATGTAGTCTGTGGCTGGAAGCATCGACTGGAGTTAAGTTTCTACAGACGAAAACCGGACCTTTTAAAGCTTGCCAGCTTTCTTAATCAACTCTTTATAAAAAATTTTCAAGGTAACAGCACTTAGCTGGCATGCGATCGAGGCGGTCCATGCACGTGCTACTTTTGTGCTTTGAAGGCCTGCTTGATTTCTTTATTTTTTCACTGCACTATCCTCCATATTTTTATCGCGATCACATCGAAATGTTTGTTGTGCAGGTAAAACACTTAGAAAAGTGTTCACTATATCTGCACACAGTTTCATTGAGTGGCATAGGGAAATCGTAAGTGCGGTGAAATATTTTGTTTGTTTAAAGAGAACACCGTTGTGACATTATGGTTGGTCGTTGTAGCCAACAGATCGGGATATCTGAGTACGACTGTGCCTGAAAAAAAAAATAAAAAAAAATCTAGAGCTGTGTGGTGCTTTTAGTTGGGCCCAATCAGCACAGAGACCTTAGAGGCTGCAGTGTCCTACCTTCGAAACTGGTACTAAGGCCGAAACTAAGGCTGGTGAGGGCATTGGCTCCCACATCTGGAAAATGATTACATTTGGCGATACCTTCGTGAGATTATCACTGGATGTATCGGCGTTTACAAAGATAACATTCCCGGGCCGCTCTCTTGTCATGGTCAGCACATTGCAGGACCACTGTCGTCCATTGGCAGCCAAATGCCTCGAAAAAGTGTTAGTACTTCCGAAAGCAATCACTCAAGAAAATGGCACCTGTTCGCCTCCTCCAAAACTTTGTATATAATGCACGCATCAGCAAAATCAGCCGTGATACTGCCAACAGATAGAGTCGCGGAGGTGAGAACAGCGTCATCACAGAGATGTAAGCATTGTTAGCTATTCCGTTGGCATTAGCAAATGGAGGCATGAAAGAACTAAGCGTACAAGCACACGTAGAATGCTTTCGCAGCGCGAGAACACCATGGAGAGTAAGTCCCTGTATAACAAAGGGCTACCTCCGGCAAAGAATGCCGATTATGAATGCACCTACGCGAGAGCGGCAACAAATGCCAGTCTTGGAACCTTGATTTTGCTTACTGCATGCGCCAGTACACACGTCATAGATGACACCTTTGATGATAAAAATATCAGAGGTCACGCTTTTGCTTGCGGGAAGCGGAAACTTTTTATGGATGAACCGGCTGGTACTTTCATGGCTGCCTGGCCAGCTCACCGTGCACTTCGCTATATATCATACAGGAGCAATCTCACAGTCTCAACGTAAGAGCAGATTTCCCAATACATTGGATCCTCTGGAAACTATGCTGGGACCAGTTGAAAACGACGTAACATCTAGGAAAACGCAGCACTGAGGAATGTAATGGCAAGGTTCTACTTAACTCTTTTAGAGGACACATAGCAAAGGAAGACAAGCAAAAGACAAAATTATGTCTCCTTTGCTCATAACTAATTAGCATAATGTGATTGAGACAATTGCTCACTGGTACCAAAATGTTATGTGAGATTTGTTTGATCTATTCATTATCAGAATGTGCTCATTGTAGGCCTGACACTTATGCTGTGTGTTTAGATTACTATGGTCAGTGTCAAATTTCTATTTTCATAGAGTCAACTTAATGAGCAAACAGACAATGTAGCCTAGGAAAGCATAGGGGAAGTTGATTGTAGTATTGTAATTGTGAAATAAGTAGAAAGGAATTAAAGTGTACGGAAAGACAAACCTGCCTTCGGTGGGAACAGAACCCACGACCTTCGGATAACGCGTCCGATGCTCTACCGCTGAGCTATGAAGGTGGTCGTCCCCCGTTCACTTTATTGCGTATTTATGTAGATGTTATCCTGGGAGTGTTAGGCAACATCACTCGTAGCCATGGCAGCGTGTGTGGAGCACACTTTCTTGCCAGGAGGCGTCACATAGAACGTGAACTTACGGTGAGACAGCTGCTGCACAATAAGCCATCACATGCTACCTAAAGGCACCAAGTCTGCTGCAACAAGGCCCGAGCTATGAAATAGCTGCACCACTCGTAGCTATGTCTATGAGTGGTGCTGCCTAACACTCCCAGGATAACATCTACATAAATACGCAATAATGTGGACGGGGGGATGACCGCCTTCGTAGCTCAGCGGTAGAGCATCAGATGTGTTATCCGAAGGTTGTGGGTTCGGTTCCCACCAAAGGTAGGTTTGTCTTTCTGTCCACTTTAATTCCTTTCTACTTACTTCACAATTTCAATACTACAATCAACTTCCCCTATGCTTTCCTAGGCTTCATTGTTTGTTTGCTCATTAAGCTGTTTCTAACAAATAAAAAGCGAGCCCTTGACCCCTTCCTTTTCATTATTTTCATAGAGTGTAATTTTGGACTGCTTTCAATTCCTACATGAAAAATGCTCTATATAAAAAAGTTAATTTAGGAACTCAAAATATTAGCCGTTGCCAACATCACAGTTTGTTACAACAGTAAGAACTGAACGTAAAGGCCTTTGTCATGTGTCATAGAGGAGACTCAAACACTCTCTCTCTCGTGCATTTGTATTGAAGCTCAGAATCGTGTCATTTTAACTCAATCGCTGGCCTAAAAGGCAGCTATAGCAGTTATGGCATAAAGCTTTTAAAATATAAGCGTAAGCATCATGCCTGGCTAGAAGCGTCATGTCTATATTTGTCCTGTATTTCATGTTCATGGTGCACAGAACTATTCCCAAGTTTCTTTGTAAATAGTATGTTCATGTTAAATGTTACCGTGCTGATAATTGTGTAAATAGTACTGTTGAACAATGTGCATGTTCACTTTTCATGTACATATGTATTTCTGATGTTATGTAGTGAAGAGGGACAAAATGGGGTGTAATGATTATTAAAAAACAAAAACTGAAGGCCTAATTTGCAACCATATAAGCCAGTGCAGCGTCCAAAGGCACCCCCTGCACTTCATGCAACCCCTTCCTCTCCCTGCACTTTTCTTTTTCTTTCTGATATTGCACAGTACTCAGAGAAGAGTCATGCACACTGCAAATGATTGTTAATGGTGACCTCCATACAATTTTAACATTTGAGGGAGCATTTAGCATGTGAGAATGCTTGCCAAAATGTGCCCCTGATTTTGGCACCTGGCTACAGCTGCTTTAGATGCACACATTTCTTTTAGCTTTCTACTTTCACATAAGTAATTTCGGAGCTAATGGAAAATGACAAAATTTCTGAAGCATTGGCCCAATGCATTGGTTTTGCTGAAGCCTTGGAATTGCCATCCTGAAGAGTAATGATTTCTTTGTGAATATGCTGTTGTTTTGCATTTTTATCTGCACTAGTTCCATTATTTCAGAGGTGGTACATGAATATCAGATCTTCTAGGGCAGGCATAGCTACTTCTGCATTGTACACTAAAAGGTTTCGTGGCAGTTTCTTCCTTATTATTCTACACAGCTTCTCAGCATCTCTTTGCATGATATTTAAGACATTGTCTCCATAAGTCATAGTTATATGTTGCATTCCACTTGTTATTCAAACTGAGTCCCATGACATTTACCTTCTTTGACGTGTATTGTCTGCAGCTCTTTTTTATATTCACGTTTTTGTATGGTATTATTACAATTAATTTGTGACCTGATCTGACTATGATATGCTGAAATGTCATTCCAGTATTATCTCTCTTGTCATAATCTACGCACACTTTGTTGTCAGGGACCTGTTGTGAACCTACGTACGAAAATTTTTAAATGAATCTTTTAGAATTGCCACACTTTCTAATTTGTGTAGTAGTAATTCTACACTGAAAAGTGGCATTTTCTTTCGTTTTGCCATGTTTGTTTCATTTTTTTGTAGAACTGTGGAGAATACGGTATTGAATACGAGGTCTTACTCATTCTTTTATGTGTGTTTTCTGTATATTTTTGTTAATGATCTGTGTATAGTGTGGCTAATGTTTACTTTATGTCATTGCAAAAGACATGCATAAATCAACACTCAGACGTTTTTGTATTTACTTTTCTTTCTTGTACATTATCTCTGCACAAAAATACTTTGGCCTCGAGGCACATGTGTCTGCTCCAAATGAAAATGGTGAGGGGAACAAAAGACATAATTGATGTGATATTAGTGCATTCTGACCAAGGGATGGTTTTGTCCTATCGTCAGCATTATTAAGAACATAAGGCCATGGCTCACATGTCCTGCCTAACAATGCAGAATCATGCTTGCTCATCATGCTTATCTGCCATGCAGATTAATTTTTAAAAGGAAATTTGATTGTCTTCCACATCAATCTGTCACAGAATGATTTATCCCGATACACACTGGGCTGTGAGAAAATGCAAAACAGGTAGCTCGAATGGAGAAACAGCAATAGTTTGTTAATGTTCTACTTTGTTTAGAAATGAAAATGTCCTTGCGGTTGGTATGCACATGGGGCCATAAGAGACAAGATGTGAAAATCACGTGATTGGTTTTATGCAACATGTTTTTAGAAAGTGATCTTAGTTCATGGAGTGAGCAATAATGAAGTGTCAGGCCCCTTATCACATGATCATATTGTCTGCAAACACTTGGGCTTCCTAAATCACGAGTTCTTCCCAGAATGTTCTTTGTAGTATGAAGCACGGCCAAATTGCAAGTTCTGCTGTAGCACCAGAAACATCAAAGAGCTTAAATGAGGTTTAAGGAACTTTAAAAGCTCAATACCATGTGTGCAGTAGTTGTTGAAGCAGCTTTAGAGGCATTAAGGGTGGAGCTCTTCTAGTATATTAGCAAATACGCTCAAGCAGCTACGCTCTAGTATGTTTAGAATGTGGATACATCTATTAGTTGCCACTGCGGGATAATTACTTATCAAACTTTGCACACATGCTTCTAAGGAAACTATGTCATGAATTTCTTGAAGAATAGTGCTTTTGAATTCTAGTGCCCTGTGCTATCTTTGATGATTAGTAGCAATGTTAGTTTGGCGTTCAAGGTTAGCTCAATAAAAAGTGTGGGAATGTCAGCCAACGTGTATATTACATAAACAATGACTTCATAGTAATACACTGTTCAGAACATGTGCATTTATGGTGTGCTTTAGTTGCCTACATGCAGTGATGTCTCATTGTTTAGCATTGCATTGATATGGACTACTATGATGTAATTTAGAGGTCTGCATTGAAGTTAGGCGAATAGCACTTGGGCCTGGCTAAACTAAACAAAAGGGGAACACTCCACATGAAAGTGCTCATATGAGCTTAACGTACTATGTATAATCTACAACATCTTATAATCGTTTTCGTAGTGTCCAGACAAGGCACTGTGGTTGCTTGGTGTATACGTGGTGTTTGTGCTTTGTATATAGAACGCATAGCAGTGTTGTGTTATTTAAACATACCACACTTTTGTGTTTGTCTGCACTTCAATGTTATGCTTTTCTACTGTGTTTACGGGAGCACTTTATTCGAGATTTATTGCTGCACAGTTTAACATATATTTTGAGCGAAATATGGACTAACACCTTTGTTCATTCACTTTCCTTTTCTTTTTCATATGAGTGGGCTTTTCACTATATTACGAGCATATTTCTACATTTTTCTTTACTTCTTAGTGTTGAGGGTTCAGTTCTAACAGAACAGGTGATGTTAGACCTGACTCAAGTGGGTTTGCTTTTAGCATTCAGCTGTAGTGCCTTTTTTTTTATGCGGCACAAGACAGCATCATAGGTTTTTATTTCTTATCGTCACGATGTGCTTTTGTCATGTGGGATCTGTGAAAATAGTAGTCATCTACATGTCTTTGATACTGCCATGCTTCCCTCTCTTATTGAGGGCTTTGTGTGATGTTGAACATTGCTGAGAACAGCATGCTGTATATCTACCAATGTCAGTTGTCATCATCACAGTTGTGAAGTGTTGTTAAGACTTAGTGTAAATGTGCTGGCGGTGTTGTTTGAGGAGGTATGTGAAACTGATCTTTTATATACTACTTTAAGGTGGGCAAAGGTTGCATATGTTAAGGCTTTCACATGCCTATCTTTAATTCTTGATCTCTGAATCAGGGCAGCACCATTTGTGTGCTTCATGTTTCATGTAACAAGCTATATACAAAGAATAACAGGGTACAGGTAACTTCTTGTGTTTAGAACGATCACTCTACAAAGCCAAAGACAGTCATAACCTCTGTTAGGGCTGCAAGATAGTTTTCTGCGTAGAGTATTTTGCAGAAGGAAAAGTTGGCCTCATAAATTGCTCATTGCGCTCAGTAATGCCCAAATCTAGTTGGTGCACATGCATATTGTAATAGTGCCAATTGCCATTCCACCCTTCATCCTAAGTATGGAAATAGTTTTGATCTAAGCATATGGAAAATATGGCATTTATTGCTCTTGGTCCTTTATATGACCATAAATTTCACAGTTTAGACTGTGCTTCTGCTGACTGGAAGTTATGATTGTCATATTGGAACATATTTCCTGTTTCACCATGGTAGCTGTGTCCATAAGGAAGGCCATGATGCTTTGCAATTTGTGTGTCAAGAAGCTCTTTGAAGATGTATATGCTCTTACAACATCCCCTCTAAAGTCTAAATGAATTCAATCTCAGAAACTTCGTAAATTTTTTGCTTATGCGAAACGTGGTGTTTTTTATCAACCTTAGTTATAGGCTCTTGGAGCCTATTTTTGACCCCCCTGGACGTGTGACTGTTTGTAATTGACACTAGGTGGATGGTAACTCCTGATAGATGGAATAACTTTTGTGCACAAAATGCACTAGTGATAAATGTTGATGAATTATTACTGCCATTGTCTATTTGGGCAAGGTTCTTCAAACACAAGCTATGCAAGGTCATTTGACCATTTCATGTATAGGTGTCTCTGAAGAAAATTCACTATGTTAGTCATTTTCAATGCACAGAACCTTTTCATGACACACATATCCTTAGCTTCATTTGACATGTTGTTCGCCATGGATAGATGACAATTTTGCATGAATTATTTGTATTTGAAGGTAAATGTAGCTTCATTATATACTCCAGGTGTTTGGAAAAACAGCACTGTTCTTTGCATTGCCCCTTACCAGTTAAAGCACATGGCAGGCATTGCTCTTGTTTCGACTGTTGAAGACATAGTGCATGTTAAACATGAGCCTGTAGAATATGTGCATTGCACTTCGATTGCTACACCTGCTTTTCAGTAGTACATGTCTCTAAGAGTCATGGTTATAGCCACATTGTGGTGTCCCAACTGTTTAATTGACCGAAGTATGATATGCAGAAATGAAATTTCCTAGAGCGTAAGACACTATTGATGCATTCCTCACGTATCCTGATGCAGTGTGTTGAGAAGCTTTTCACGTTTTAAGCGAGTATAAGGTGTGATGTGTTGATTTTTCTGTAAATATTCATATTGAAATATAGAGTGTTTTCTCTTTGGATTATGGAACTTGTGTGTTCTAAGCTGGGCATGCATATTTTCTTTTCCTGTTATTAAGCAAGTTTTTATTACACATTTCTGAAGCTGTGATAAAACCATTTGGCCATTTAACCTAAAGCATGCATATCTTCAAATAAAACTAAGGTTGTCTTAATGTTTACATGTCAAGCCAGTGACAGAAAAATTATATTAACCATTGAAAATCGAGATTGCTCCCAAAAGCCCACTTTCATGGATAATACTACAATTAGCATATAACACAATAAGATATGTATCTGTCTATTTATTTATTTATTACTATTGTAGGCCTTTGCAGGCCCAGGCAGGTGGGGAAGGTACACACAAGAAAGTACCATAGTATCTTTGAACAGCTAAAGAAGCAAAAGAAAATGCAGTAAAAAAGAGGAATGCGCGATGTGTAAAACACTGACGTTTTGAGTGGTTTGAGGCAACTTAACTAAGTAAAAGCGTTGACTGCAGTCAAATGGTTATATAGACATGCTTCAATATCACGTTAGTGCTTGAAGCATGCAGGACGTTTCTATCAGATGTGAAAGAAGCGTAATCTGCCATTCTACAGGGCACTGGCATCACCCAGCCTTAACAGTCCGACTTCCTCAGTGTTTCTGTCTCTTCTTTTTTTTTTTTTTTGGCCACACTTAAGTTGTGTTTTGACTACAATGTTGGCGCCGGTGCACACATGCACATACACAAAGGGGGCTGACTTCTTCTGAAACAAAATTGTGGCTGTGCCCCTGGTGTTACATGAGTGAAATATATTTCAGTATTGAGTTCTCGATCGCTTTTCACAATAATCCGCAGAAAGAAAAAAAGGCTGTTACTGCGCACTCAGTTGAAGTAGCAGCTTGTGTACCCCACATGACCACACTTACATACATATCGTCATCTACCCCCCCCCCCCCTCCCGGTGACATCTCGAATTGGGCTAGACTTGAGGAGGGACCGCAATAAGCTAGTACGAAAGACGCCGTTCAATGAGCTAACTGTAAGACGGGAAGTCGAAAAATTCCAGATAGCGCTGCAGAACAGATATTCAGCTCTAACAGACCAAGCAGACAATTGCGTTCAGGAGGTCAGCGATAATCTCACACGGATTGTCACGGAATGTGCAATAGAAGTAGGAGGTAAGATCGGTAGATAGATTATTAGCAAACTTTCCCAGGAGACGAAAGACTTGATTAGAAAGCGGAAAGGCATGACAGTATCAAATGCAATTGACAGAATAGAACTAGCGGAGCTTTCGAAGTTAATCGATAAGCGTAAGACAGCCGACATACGAAAGTATAATATGGAGCGGATTGAGCATGCTCTAAAGAACAGAAGGAACCTGAAAGCGGCGAAGAGACGTCTAGGCATAGGTAGAAATCAGATGTATGCATTACGAGACAGGCAAGGCAATGTGATCACGAATAGGGACGAGATAGTGATAATAGCCGAGGAGTTTTATAGAGATCTCTACAGTAGTCGTGATAACCAGAATAGTGAACGGGCAAGCAGTTTAGAAGAGGCTGACATTCCACCAGTACTAACAGAGGAAGTAATGAAAGCTTTGAAAGAGATGCAAGCGGGAAAGGCACCTGGTGAGGATCAGATAACAGCAGGACTGTTAAAGGATGGTGGGCAGGTTATACTGGAAAAACTGGCAAGCCTGTATACGCAATGCCTAATGACTGCAAGCATACCGGAATCTTGGAAAAATGCTAACATCATCCTAATCCATAAGAAAGGCGACACAAAGGACTTGAAAAATTACAGGCCGATTAGCTTACCGTCAGTCGTTTACAAGGTATTTACCAAGGTAATCACTAACAGAATTAGTGCCACCTTAGATTTCAGACAACCTGAGGAACAAGCAGGGTTTCGTAAGGGCTACTCAACAGTAGACCGTATTCACACTATCAATCAGGTGATAGAGAAATGCCCGGAGTATAATCAACCCCTATTATAGCCTTCATAGATTACGAGAAGGCATTTGACTCGGTCGATACCTCAGCAGTCATGCAGGCATTGTGGAATCAGGGCGTAGACGAGCACTACGTAAGACTACTGGAAGACATCTACAACGGCTCCACAGCCACCATAGTCCTCCATAAGGAGAGCAGCAAGATACCTATAAGGAAGGGCGTAAGACAAGGTGACAATCTCTCCAATGTTATTCACAGCATGTTTACAAGAAGTATTTAGAGCGCTGGATTGGGAACAGATGGGTATAAGGGTTAATGGGGAATACCTCAGTAACCTCTGATTTGCTGATGACATTGCTGCGCTAAGTAACTCGGGAGATGAATTGCAAAGCATGATTACTGACCTTAACAGGCAAAGTATAACCAGAGTCCTTCAATGCTTTATTGAAAGACTCTGGTATAACAGTGGGCCTGAAAATTAATATGCAGAAAACTAAAGTAATGTTCAATAGCCTTGGGCGAGTACAGCGATTTCATATAGCTGGCGAGGCACTGGAAGTAGTAAGTGAATATGTCTACTTAGGCCAGGTAGTGACCCCTGATCCGAATCATGAAGCTGAGGTGATTAGGAGGATTAGAATGGGGTGGAGTGCATTCGGCAAGCATTCTCAGATAATGAATGGTAGCTTACCATTGTCTCTGAAGAGGAAAGTGTATAATAGCTGCATCTTACCGGTACTCACCTACGGGGCAGAAACTTGGAGGCTAACTAAGAGGGTTCAGCTTAAATTGAGGACGACGCAGCGAGCTATGGAACGGAAAATGGTAGGTGTAACCTTAAGGGACAAGAAGAGAGCGGTGTGGGTTAGGGAACAAACGCGTGTTAGGGACATACTAATAGAAATTAAGAAGAAATGGGCCGGGGCGGGCCATGTAATGCGAAGACAAGACAACCGTTGGTCATTAAGGGTAATAGAGTGGATTCCTAGAGAAGGCAAGCGTGGCAGGGGGCGGCAGAAAATTAGGTGGGAAGATGAAATGAGGAAGTTTGCGGGGATAAAATGGGCCCAGTTAGCACAGGACAGGGATAATTGGAGATCCATGGGAGAGGTCTTTGCCCTGCAGTGGGCGTAGACAGGCTGATGATGACCTCCCCCCCTCTCTCTCTCTCTCTTTGCATCTTTCATGAAATGCAAGGCACTTAACCAGCTCAGTTAGTCCAACCAACGTTTTTATATGCTTTCATTTTGTGAACTCCAGCGCGCTGAGTGACTCCTCTGCGTTTCCTTCCGCGCGGGAGCGCTCGACACATTGTTTGCCTAGAGTTTCTGTATAGCCTCCCGCAGGGAGCAATACAGTAACTCTATGTTTGCCATAGGTCTCTGTATTTTTTAAAGGTAGTGCAAACATCCTCTCAGCGCAGTTTCCTCCTCGCCCGTCCCTCTCGGCCGCCATTACTGGGCGAGACTCGCAAAGCGCGCCTGACCAACATGCGGCGCGTCGAAGTGCTTGCTTAAAACGCGTAATTTCTGGGTGCGTATTCGCTAAGCTGTTCGTGCGTAAGATGTGTAGTAAAGATATTTTGTGGTTAACCGATACCTCTACTGTCATCACGCGTTTGCTGCGAATAAATCGCACACTGGTGCCGGCATTATATAACAAATGCCATTGAGGCATCTTGCGCGCGCACAGCTTTCTGGATCTTAGGCCTGTTTGACAACGTGAAAAACTTATTCGGAAAACAAGCTACATCAAGCTATCGTTCACAGAGCACGGCGAAGGCATTTGCGGAATGCCTCCAGCGTGCACTCTTAAATTTTAAGCTGCGTTCACGCGCTTTTCTTGCCTGCTCAGATAAATATATGCTTTTAGTTCTCGTCTACGCTGGCGGTTTCTGCACCTTGCTCTTTAAAGGGACACTGAAGCGGTTTTAAATTTTCGAATTTAATGAAAATTCGGAATCCGCGACCTTTTATAACATACGTACGGTGTTTTTTTCCGCGATATTTAATTAAACAACAGCGATATGTGCGCCCAAACTTGGTCTGAGGGAACGCCCCACGGCGAGCGCGGAGAGTAGGTGAGGAGGATGACAGAGAGTGAAACGCGGAGGAGTGACGTCATCGTGAGGGCGAGCAGGGTAGCTGCATCGGTTTGCGGCTTTCGTTTGCGCACAGCGCTGTGTCAGTAGAGGAGCTTGTGTTGGTTTCTGGGCACCGCACTGCTTTGTTGTCATGCGCTGATATTTTTTCAGCAACAAGTTCCCCGAGTGTGTCACATATATTGCCTTTGCTGCGGCCTATGTACTGATTTCACGAAGTCGACTTGCTATACCGAGCTTCTGTGTGTCCTTCAGCTGCGAAATCTACGTTTGCGGAGCAGCAGAATTTCACAAATTTTCTCAAGATTATATGTCCACTTAGTGGGTCATTGCTGTTAGGAAAGAGAGAAAGTTCAGTCCTACAAGAGCAAGTGTGCTATGTTCGAGGCGCTTCCTAGAGAGCGACTACGCGCAAAAACCGTCTCGAATATAATCGGCACGCTAGTTTAAATATTCAATAGGTTGTTTCTAACATATAAACGAGCCCTTGACCTCTTCCATTTCGTTATATATATATATATATATATATATATATATATATATATATATATATATATATATATAATCACAACTGTAATCCCTTCTAGTTAAATAGGGTGATGTCAAAAGCACATCACTTCCGCAAATGCGGTGTCCTGTACCAAACCATACGCGAAGTCGAAATCGCAGCGCAAAAATTCAGGGACCTGTCTTCATCTTTTTTTTTTTTTTTTTTTCCATAAGAGGGACTGGCTTCTCTCGTTGGTCATAACATTGAGCAAGTCAAAACTAGTCAGACATAATGACGCACAACATGAAAATTTAAGCATTAATCATGTTGCAAATGTACGCGCTGAGTTTATGCCAGATTGAAAACAGCGTTGGTCGCACCGTCGACCTAGCTATGCCCGCGTCATATTCATGGGCTGTCAGCGAGGCCTTCATGAAGGCGCGCTGTTCCCACGTGCTTGTCGCACGTGAAGGGGTGCTCTTATTGAATTATGTTCGTGCGAAACCAGAGTCATGAAAAGTTGCTTATGTTGTAGTTCTTGTCGAGAATGCGAGGTCTTGCGAGTGTATGTACTGCGTGATGAGCGCTGTACCTGGACAGAACCTACACGCCGCTCACTCGATCGGATGCTTCATTGCACATTTATTGAATTGCGGTGTGTGCACATGCTCGAGCACACGGCACTGCATGTGGACCGGTGTGGATACCAGGCGATCGCGATCCATGTATCGCAGTACGGCTAGGCCACTGCGATGGTGGCCTGTCGTCTGCAGCGTTTGATGCAGGCGACCACATGTAACTGTACCACAAACTCATCGTAATTGCTACAGTTAGCCATAATAATAGTGATATGCTTAGATAGAGCACGAAAAAGAACTGATAAAACGCACACGGCCGGTCGGCGCGCGCGAACTATCAGAGCCGTGGCAGTCAGCCCCTCCGAGACACTCACGATGACGTCATGAAGCTCCTCAACCAATCGCAGGCAGCGAGAAGGTTTTCGTTGCCGCCCATGACGCGCGCCGCGCGTTTTTGCCAAAATAGGGTCATTTGCTCAAGTTTATGCCCATTTTCGCGTTCCTCGTACGAAAAATGATTAAATAGCATTATAACCTCAATTTTTTTTAAAAGTGCTTCAGTGGCCCTTTAATTGGCGATCTCATCCAGTGTGCTCACGTTATGAGAACATGCTGATACGCCCATTGGGAGAATACGCCCTTTTGTTCACGGCAGAGAATGAACTTTTTCCTCGTTGGTTCGCTAACGGCAAACTCATGAACGCACCTTCCCGCGTGCATCACTGTGATATCTATGGGCCGCACCGGGGCTGAGACAAAGCATAGCTCTTTAAAATATATTTTCCTGAAATCTGCGGTAAATTTCACAAAATGAAAACAAATTGTGAGCACTAAGAATTTCGCTTTAATTACTGTCGGCAGCTTTAGGTAGCAGTCTCCATTACGGGTGAGCTAGAATAGTCTTGCTTTCATTGGTATCAAATACAGTGTACTAGAATATTCTAGTTCACTGTAGTATCAAAACCGCGCGAGAAAACTTGGCCGATAATCTCACGCGGCTTTTTTTTTTTTTTTTTGTCTACCTTAGGCGTCAGTATCGAGCCTTAGCTTCATATAAAAGACTTCGAGGAGCAAATGTAAGCGAAAGGCTTTAGTAGTGACGGACTTTCCTCGCAAAGCCTCCCTCGGTGACAATCGAAGTTTGTTCTCCCGATACGATGAAGCCATATCGCTCGCCGTTTGAGGTTTGCCTTTCCAGAAGGAACAGAAAATAGCTTGACATACTTGGCAATACTGTTTGAGCAGCCAACAGCGCAGCAGGTCGGCATTTTGCTGCTGCCAATGGAGTCTGCCGAAATGCAAAAAAGCGTGCGTTCACATACATCCCAAACGTGCGCTGGTGTTTCTATAGAGGCTAGAAGGTTATAAAACCTTTCCAGCCTCTACAGTGTTTCTGCGCCCACTAATGGCGTCGTTTTCCGGCGAAAGCGAGAGCTGTGGGGGAGACTTGGGGGATTACCGGTCACGTGTCGTGCCTGCTGTAAAATACGGGAGCACAAAAGGGCGCAGAAGCGACGAGATGCGTAGAGGGCGGGGTGGAAATTCCCCCTTTGCTTTTTTTTAACAATGGTTTGCCCTACCTTTGAAACATGCAGGGACCTTATGTTTGCCCGAACAGTCGGCCCGTCACCATCCGCATCGCCGTGCACCGGGTGCAAAGGGGGTACAACAGCTCAAAGATGTCTTGGCGAGATAGGGTTTTTTTTTTTTTTTCTTTTTCCTGGCTGTGTGGGGCTTTGCACGCCTCAAGCAATAAGACTGAGCGGTCCCTCGGCTCGACAGGCAACGTTTAAGTTCGTCCGTAGTGTGTAACGTCAACACTTCAGAGAAGAGCACGCTTAAAAAGATTATGTTCACCGTATTAATAATGATACTGTCGTAATTACACGCAACACACGGACCTTCAAAGTCGAGGCCGTGTCCCGCCGGCTTTGTTCCACATCTGCCCGAGGTACCGTGCAATACCCATGCGGAGACGCAGGAGACGGGCTCTGCGTACCTCCGCTCAAGTGCAACGATGAAAAAAAAAAAAAAAAAAAAAAGAAGAAGAAGAAAAAAGTAACCGCTACCGCGGACAAGCACAACGCGAGATGAGCACATACACAGGTAGAGGCAAAAGGATTGAAGACTGGTCGATCGATGTGTGCGAATGTTTGTGTCGTCCTGTACAACTGCTCAGTTTCGCTGTTCCGAGCGTAAAATCGTTGTAGTGACTAGCGGCACTCTAATTTATTTCTCACGCAGCAGTGAAACGCGTGTAGATGCGTTGCTGTTTTTGTTAGTGAAGCCTTAAGCTGATACGTAGCACGCGCGCTGTCTAGGTGTCTCTATTTTGTGCTTTAACATGTCCAACTCACGCTCAACCTGCACTATCGACAGCGCACACCAGCACCAAAATTACACAGTGACACATATTCGCTTGAATACGTCATTTATTTCACATCGAAACACAGCTGCTCTGTCCGTGTATGAGGTGGCCAGCTCTCACTTCTTGCAGTGAGTTGTAGCTTTTATTTCCTGGTCATCCTCGCTACCCTGTTGCATTAAATAAATTCAGTTCAAAAAATTGAAGTTGTGCAATGGCTTTTATATGGATGCTGATACCAAACGATTTGAACACAGGCACAGCTAGCTTTGCGCGTGGGCGATACACTTGCCCGAATATTGCTACGAACCAGAGATTTTCTGCTGCGCGCGAAGAGGCACGAAGCAGCGGCTTGAGAACGTCCCAGTGGTATCACGGAGGAGGACTATTGATTGTCACTCTGGAACGGAAGAAAGTATAGGAAGAGTTTATTAGGAAGCTTTAGAATATGGTACGTCGTTAGCGTTCTTTGGGTTCGTTGTGTTATCGCAAGGGCGTAAAAAGAGCTTTAGAATATAGGCTTTGCCCTCCGCAAACGCTACCCCAAAGGAAGCTCTTATGATTTCTCGCGCCGTGCGGTATGTCAACGAGATTATCAACGCAAAGCAGCTTCGGGAGCTTTGGGTACGATACGCTATTTCCGAAAAATAGGATAACCCAAACACCCCTTTGGGTACGACGCATGCGCAGTGGCAGGGAACCCGAGCGATACGATACGCAAAGCTCTGGGTACCCTATTCTAAAACTCCCTATTGCCCCGTTAAGATGAATTAGTCTACTCAACGAAAAAAAAAAAGTGTCCTTAGTCGAGGTCTTGTGCACCAGAAGTTGGCAAAGCCTAGCACCATGGCCACGAATAGGAGGTTCTTGCTAAAAAAAATGATGCTCTGTTGACTTGCGAGTATTACAATATTTCAGTTTTCTTGAAAGAGTGTCCTGTTCTTGGGAATCTTTTGCGAGGCGCTAGAATAATTGGCAGCGACAAACAAACAAACAAAAACCTTTTAGTCTGGGATGAGATGTGGAGCCGGCTGCTTCATGCGAAGATGTCAACTTATGCTTGAGACCACACTCTTACGCGGGAGACGTGAAACAAAAATTCGGAAACAGCGAAAAGTTGGCATCGCAAGTAAGAAAGCTCGTATTCTGCAGGTATTTCCTCCCAGTACGCCCAAGTGTAACTACATTGATTTCGCATATTTGTACAACGAAATAAAAATCGTCTAAGTAAACGTGAGATTCTTGCGTCTTTGGCGTGTTCCATGCATCGGTCACTGTGCACGGAGTTCTTCCACGTTTAATAGCAGAAAAGGACGTCACTATGACTTGTACGTCTTTAATTATTCCTCATACTTTCTCAGAAAAATATACAACGCGAAGCCAACAAATAATGCTGTAAATAGTCTCGACCAAGCGAGCAGCAAACGCCAGTCTCTCGCCATTTTGCTTCAACGCGCTTTTTATGTTAGCCTCACCGCTGGAGCAAACTGCGCATTAGCTATGGGAGTGAACGTTCCACGTTACAGCTTAGAAATGTAAGGCAGAAGTGAGTTCTGCTTGTTCGTTTCCAACTCGAAAGCGTGTGAAGGCGTGATCCGACAGTTGGCGCGCGCGCGCTCATCGGGCCAACAGCGACGGCAGCGCCACGTGTTTATAGTCTTAACTCAGTTGGGCTTGCCACAATTAGTCTCAGCTTAATTACGCTTATCTTAATTAAAGTCCCTAGATATTTTTTCCGTTTTTAAGTAGCGACAACTACCTCCTTTCCCGGCACCCTCTCGCTCAAAGCCCGCGTCGGCAGCCATGTTCTTCCTAAACACGTGGAGTGGAGCACGCGCGCGCAGATAGCGTCCGGCCGTCAACATGCGCGTTCCTATCAAATATGATAGTGGACGTGCCATATGTTAGGAAACGCCTACTGAAAATTATTATTACACTGCGTGTTTCAGCGATAACATTCAAGAATTCCTGAAATCAGGTTTCTCGAAAAAAAAAACATTCTTAAAGGAGTACTGACACCAATTTTCGAAGCTGAATTTGCTCCACCATACAACTCTCCTATATGCGTAGACAGCACTGAGCAAATGTTAAGCTCCGGAAATGCTGATGAGATATTTTAATTTGACGTCAAAGTCAATTTTCACATGGCGTGCCTACTGACATCGACACTAGTGTGACGTCAGGCTACAGTACAAATTTTGGTGACTTCACGCAGTAGTATGGCAAGTTGTGGGCAGTCTAGAGGTACTGTTTGAAGAATTTGCCAGCATTAAATGGGACGTTATAGGGCTCAGTGAGGTTAGGAGGACGGAGGAAGCCTTTACAGTGCTGAAAAATGGGCACGTTCTATGTTACCGTGGTCTAGAGGACAAAAGAGAACTAGGAGTGGTATTTCTGGTCAACAACATTGCTGGCAACATAGAGGAATACTATAACATTAACGAGAGGGTAGCAAGTGTTGTAATTAAGCTTAATAAGAGGTACAAATCGAAGGTGGTACAGGGCTATGCACCTGCGTCCAGCCATGGTGACCAGCTAGTTGAACGGAAGATGTGGAATCGGCAATTGCTAAAGTAAAGACGCAGTACACTATTGTGATGGAGTTCAATGGTAAGGTAGGCAAGAAGCAGGCTGGAGACAAGGCAGTCGGGAACTATGGCGTGGGTTGTATAGGAATGACAAAGGGAACTTATTAGTAGAGTTCGCAGAGCGGAACAATCTGCGCATCATGAATACGTTCTGTAAACGGGAGAATCGGAAGTGAACGTGGAGAAGCCTTAAAGGAGTACTGACATGAATTTTTGACATTCTCGTATTATTGCTGTAAATGAAAGCACTGGCGTGGCGAACCCCAAAAAGAGTATCATAGTGCCTCGCAAGGCAATGAATATATTTTTTTGAACGGCTTCCTTAAAAGCTAACTTTCGGTTTCGATTTCGAGGGGGCGGTTTCCTAGTGACGTGTCAACACACTCGGACGTACGTCTGAGTCACGTAGGGACCGCAGTTCGTGATAGTTTCGCTGCAACTCTGTCGTCTGGCGATTTCGGCGATTTTAGTAGACTGTGCTCATACGTCATCGTAGTGTGTATTGCTCTGGGGCTGGCTTACAGTGCTGGGCGAGGAAAACTTTAAAACCAAACTAAAACATTTTGCACGTGTTTCCTGGCTTCCGTGTGCGGAGGCCGTTAACAATACGTGCCTAGAAAACGAAAAATGTACATTTTAGGCCGCCGCAAAATCGTGTCAGTACTCCTCTAATGGCGAGCACAAAAATGAAATTGACTTCATATGTCTATGCGATGACCCTGGCGTCGTGCAGGATGTGGTAGTGCTGGGCAGTTAGGTGCAGTGACCACAGGATGCTGAGATCTCGAATTGGGTTAGACTTGAGGAGGGACCGCAATAAGCTAGTACGAAAGACACCGATCAATGAGCTAATTGTAAGACGGAAAGTCGAAGAATTCAGGATAGCGCTGCAAAACAGATATTCAACTCTAACAGAGCAAGCAGACATTTGCGTTCAGGAAGTCAGCGACAGGGGTGGGCAAAGATACTTTGAAATTGTATCGCGATACGATACAAGATACTCGGGCAAGAAGTATTTCGGATACAGATACAAGATACCACCTCAATAATTGTATCCGATACGATACTTGCCATTTGTATCTTAAGATACTTCGATACATTTATAAATTTCATATTATAGACATATATAATGCAGCAGAAAATGCCTATGAACAGGAGTGTTTGCTTTAGAATTTCAGAACTGCGACCAACCAAGTTTAACTTGAATGAAACATGTGTTAGTATCTCAACAACTGTTGTTTTCTGGCTATAATTATATTGTTTTCATTCCCAAACAACTGATTGGGGCTCTTTTGGCTGCTAAACATGGCAGCTATGTATAAGCTACGCTGTCGGCGGTTTTTTGTGGTTTTTGTAATTCATGGAAGTCGATGCTCTACTTGCCAATCAGGTAGTGATTTCCCACCTAATAACAAAAATGGCGATGCAAAACCTCGGCACGATGCCGCAATTACGTCTTTGAGTTTAACCTGGTCCGTACGCGTATACCGTTTACGCAGTACCGGACCACGGGACAAGTGTACAGGAGTAACAACGCTCGTAGCGACATATTTTGTGACGGATCTTCTATACAGAAAGGACATAAAACCGCAATGACTTCCTAAATTCTAGTTATGTGCTCGCGTAAAGCACTCGTCATCGACGGATTCACGAATGTGCAATTTTTGTAATAATTTCTCTCTATGAGAGAATTCCAGACATCGTAGCGGTACAAAGTGTCGCAGGATCCCTCCGCTACTCATACTCTTGACATTGATTGCGCGAATTACCTTGTGATTTGTGACAGCGAAAAAAACAATGTGACTCAGAAAGGATGGATATATATATATATATATATATATATATATATATATATATATATATATATATATATATATATTAGAACGAATCGTGCTGTAGCCCCGCCACGGTGGTCTAGTGGTTATGGCACTCGGCTGCAGATCCGAAGGTCGCGGGATCGAATCCCGGCCGCGGCGGCTGCATTTCGATGGAGGCGAAATGTTGAGGCCCGTGTGCTGTGCGATGTCAGTGCACGTTAAAGAACCCCAGGTGGTCCAAATTTCCGGAGCCCTCCACTACGGCGTCTCTCATAATCAGAACTGGTTTTGGGACGTTAAACCCCACAAATCAATCAAATCAATCGAATCGTGCTGTAACATTATTAGTTACGATGTTTCTCAGCAAAAGGTGTCGTCAGCCTACCAAGTAAGATCACACACTGGAAATTTCACTGCTTGTGGAAAATGTCATGAAAGAGCTCGTGGGGACGGTCACAATAATAATTGTTGAGGTTTACATCTCCAAACCACGATATAATTATGAGGGATGCCGTACTGGAGGGCTCTGAAAGTTTAGACCGTCTGGTGTTCTTTAAGATGCTCCTAAATCTAAGTACAGTACTGCACGGGACTCAAGTATAACGCCGCTATCGTATTTCGGCCTTTACGGCCGGGATTCGATCCCGCGACCTTCAGGCCAGCAGTCGAGCGCATTATTAACCACTAGGCCGCCGTGGCGGGTGGGGACGCTCATGAGAAAGGAGTACTTAGTACTACAATGTTTCTCGAGGCACCTTCCTAACATATTTCTGCGTCTCCTTAGAATTGTTATATCCATAATGCGCACTCGATTTTGCCATTCAACTAAGTCGTAAGCAGATCTTCTGTTACTGTTCACTCTAGGCACACCCAGACTATTTTTCTCTACAAGATGGCATTGAGATAACTGCAAACCGAAGTGCACTGTGGCAGTTAAGCAAGCTAGACGCAGCGCAATTTCTCCTCAATCGGTCTCCTTCTCCTCCTCTCCTCACCGCCCGCGCTTTCCCCAAGTGCGTCGCGCGCTTCGCAGTTTGTTCGTTTACACCGCGGATCAGCGTTATAAGCTTAGTGGCGGCAGTACCTGCTTGAGCAGCGGACTTCTGCCAGTATTTCTAGTGTCGCGCGGTGATGTTCCGACATCAGTATCTTGTATCTTAAGATACTCGATACATTCTTCAATGTATCGAAAATACAGATACTGATACCCGTCTTTCAGGATGTATCGCGATACAGATACAAGATACTCAAAGAGTATCTAAGATAGTATCTAAGATACATGTATCTTCGATACTGCCCAGCACTGGTCAGCGATAATCTCGCGCGCAATGTCACGGAGTGTGAAATAGAAGTAGGAGGGAACATCGGTGGAGAGATTACCAGAAAACCAGGATAATAGTGAACGGGGAAGCAGTTTAGAAGAGGATAACATTCCACCAGTACTGGCAGAGGAAGTAATGAAAGCTTTGAAAGAGATGCAAGCGGGAAAGGCACCCGGTGGGGACCAGATAACAGCACGTCTCTTAGAGGATGGTGGGCAGATTATACTGGAAAAACTGGCAAGCCTGTATGCGCAATGCCTATTGACTGCGAGCATACCGGTATCCTAGAAGAATGGAAACATAATCCTAATCCATAAGAAAGGCGACACAAAGGACTTGAAAAATTACAGGCCGATTAGCTTACTGTCAGCCGTCTACAAGGTATTTACCAAGGTAATCGCTAACAGAATTTGCGCCACCTTCGCTTCTGTCAACCTAATTTCTGTCAACCTAACGAACAAGCAGGGTTTCGTAAACGCTACTCAACAGTAAACCATATTCACACTGTCAGTCAGGTGATAGAGAAATGCGTGGAGTACAACCAACTCACGTATATAGCCTTCATATTACGAGAAAGCATTTGACTCAGTCGATACCTCAGCAGTCATGCAGGCATTGCGGAATCAGGGCATAGACGAGCACTACGTAAGACTAATGGAAGACATCTACAAGGGTTCCACAGCTACCATAGTCCTTCATAAGGCGAGCAGCAAAATACGTGTAAGGAAGGGCGTTATTCACAGCATGTTTACAAGAAGTATTTAGAACACTGGATTGGGAACAGGTGGGTGTAAGGTGTAGGGGTTACTCTACTAATAACTACTGCTAGCAACGGCATCGCCGCTAGCAACCCCTTGCCGTGGGTTCGAGCACTCAACGAGCAGAGAATGAGGTCGTCGCGTCCGCGCGCTCGCCATCTCAGCCATGCCATCGCCGCGCTGCCGCGCGCTTCGGCCCGCGGCCCGACTCGAGGCAGGGCAGCGCGAACCGTCGCACGCGGCGAAGGAGGAGAACATTAGGCGTCACTCTCCGAGCATGGTAATTTAATAAACACGTTAAAAGAATACAAACAGTAACAAGGTCGAATTAGTCGAATTGAATATAAGGACAGGACAAGAACGATTAACAACACGCGAACACAGAATAACACACAAAGATACACAAAGACCATGCAAGGAAGGAGAGCCTAACCCCGGCTGGCGCACCCGCGACCGCGAGCCCTCAGAAAAGGAAAATAGAAGAAGAACATACAGACATGGGCGTCGGTCGCAGGTCGCCGCCGTGGTCGCTGGGGCTTGGTGAGGCACGCCATCCGACCGAAGGCCTGGTCGGCCGGAGGGCCACAAAAGTACGTGCGTACCTCTCCAAGACCCAGCGAGTTCTCCCGAGCATCTCAAAAACCAGAACCGCCAGAACGCGCAAACCTTCTAAGAATTTCTCGCTGCCCAATGGCAGCCTATGTTAAAACCACATGGGCGAAGCGGGTGGGCCCCCGCTCCGTCCAGCCGGGAAAGGGGGATGCGGCGACATTCCTACGAAAAACATGGCGTCGCGCGGGACGCGGCCCCACATCCCTCCCTCCTTAAAAGCCCCCCTAAAAAAACAATACCGACAGTGCCAATACGCAACAAAATTCGATAACTACCCCCAAAACAAAAACAAGAACAAGGAAACAAACGCGACAATACAACCGCGGCAAATCTCTCAAGTGTCCGATGAAGCAGGCGCGCGCCACGGCATCTTCACCCGGATTCCGGACGCCGGCCGCGGCAGGTCTCACGTGCCGTCGACCCTGTCGACTTCCTGGCCGCCCCAAGTGCCGCGACCACGGCTCCGTCCGCAGCCTCGCCGTCGACGCCGCCCCGCTCCGGACACGCAGACTTCAACCTCCAACTCAGCGCGGCAGAAAACACCACAAAAACAAAAAGAACAGTCGCGCAGAACAAAAGCAAAACCCATTTGAACTAACAAACAATAAAATAACGCGAGGCTAGAACTCATTCTAAATGTAGCGAAAACAAAAAACTCAAAAATACAGGAACGGTACGTAAACAAAAAGAAACCCTTAGTAAAGAACCTAGCACGGCTTAGAGAAGCTAGCGAAAGATTAGAGAGAGAGAAAGAGAAAGACGTCTCTGTCAGGTTATCTCTCCGTCTGGAATCAGTCGGGCAGTAACCAATGTAAACGTGGCCTTCACTAGTGCGATGCCGCATGACCTTACACTAGCGGATAATCCTTCCACGAACGCACACTGCCCATCCGTGACACCAAACGAAACGGGAGATCCACAACGTGTTGCCTACGGAATGAACAGACGCGGAAGGGACGGCGACAGCTGAGCATTCACACTGCACCGTGCCAAACCGCAGAGCACAGTAACTTCAACTAAAGCCTTCCGCTCTGACGACTGGCCAGAATTACTACAGGGGCGCGCAATCGCTCTCCTCTGCTGTCGGGGGGGTGCCACGCGCGCAAACAACGGCGCTAACTGCGAAGGTGGCATGATACTGTGGCCAAGCTCGTACAGACCGCGCAGAGTGAACCCCTTCCTCTCACAGGCCACGGCTACACAAGCCGCTTCAGGCCCACAACTCGCGCTCGTCGCAATACCAGACAACGATGCCGCGCGCGCGCGCCATGTGCAGTACCAACACATTCAGGCGCCTCGCCTCCCGGAGGCGAAAAACAAAACCGCGAAAGAAACTATTTACATTATGTACACATGGGTCACTCTGCCGTCAACTACGTCGCTCTTCGGGCCAAACGAAAAACAGCAAAAGAACAACAAACAAGAAAAAACCAGATTCCAGAGGTGAGCCCGGTGAGGATGGACCCTCTCTTTCATCCTTTCCCCCCGACCGGCCGGCTGATTAACGCCACAATGGCCTCCTTCTCTCGCGCCGCGGGGACGCTGGAACGCTCTCCCCTTCTGCGTGCGCGAAGATAGACAGGTGCCCAAAGGGCTATTCAAGGAAGAAGGGTCATCCTTCTAGTTCTTTGTTCGCCTCAGCGGCCTTTCCGCCATCTTTGCCTCCCTCGGTGCAAGTCGGCCATGTGCAACCGAACAGCGCCTGTCAACTTTTAAAGAAAAGAGACTTTCGGCGACCCGGGCAAGAAATAGTGCGTCAGCTACTCTTTCACTGGTTCTGAATTTTGTGAGGAAAGACGCGCACGACGCGAAGTCTAAAGAAAACCGTTGGACTCACCGACTTGAACGTCGCACGGGAGACACGATGGTCAATCTCCCGGCCATGGCATGATGGAAGCCTTGGTAAATCCAACGAGTTTCCGCCACCAAGAACGAGCTGCTGAATCTCGGTGGCAACTTGCATCACGCCTTTCCTCGCCCACGCTTCGCCTCACACAACTTCGAAGCGGGTTACCAATCCGTTTGAGAAGTGACATTTGCCTCTCCTCACACCACGATACATTGACAGAGAAAAAAGAATGAACAGGCAAAGAAAGAGATACGCGCGATACACGGCAGAGACGGCCACGCTCAACCAAAGCGCATATGACGCTGGGAACCGAACGCAACTTCCCCACTCTGCCGACACCTGCTCGTCGTTTGAGCGACCAAGGGCAAGGCCCCTGGCCCCACGTTGGGCGCCAAAATGTAGGGGTTACTCTACTAATAACTACTGCTAGCAACGGCATCGCCGCTAGCAACCCCTTGCCGTGGGTTCGAGCACTCAACGAGCAGAGAATGAGGTCGTCGCGTCCGCGCGCTCGCCATCTCAGCCATGCCATCGCCGCGCTGCCGCGCGCTTCGGCCCGCGGCCCGACTCGAGGCAGGGCAGCGCGAACCGTCGCACGCGGCGAAGGAGGAGAACATTAGGCGTCACTCTCCGAGCATGGTAATTTAATAAACACGTTAAAAGAATACAAACAGTAACAAGGTCGAATTAGTCGAATTGAATATAAGGACAGGACAAGAACGATTAACAACACGCGAACACAGAATAACACACAAAGATACACAAAGACCATGCAAGGAAGGAGAGCCTAACCCCGGCTGGCGCACCCGCGACCGCGAGCCCTCAGAAAAGGAAAATAGAAGAAGAACATACAGACATGGGCGTCGGTCGCAGGTCGCCGCCGTGGTCGCTGGGGCTTGGTGAGGCACGCCATCCGACCGAAGGCCTGGTCGGCCGGAGGGCCACAAAAGTACGTGCGTACCTCTCCAAGACCCAGCGAGTTCTCCCGAGCATCTCAAAAACCAGAACCGCCAGAACGCGCAAACCTTCTAAGAATTTCTCGCTGCCCAATGGCAGCCTATGTTAAAACCACATGGGCGAAGCGGGTGGGCCCCCGCTCCGTCCAGCCGGGAAAGGGGGATGCGGCGACATTCCTACGAAAAACATGGCGTCGCGCGGGACGCGGCCCCACAAAGGGTAAATGGGGAATATCTCAGTAACCTCAGATTTGCTGATGACATTGCGTTCCTAACTCGGGAGAGGAATTGAAAAGCATGATTACTGACCTAAACATGCAAAGTGGGCCTGAAAATTAATATGCAGGAAACTAAAGTGATTTTAAATAGCCTGTGAAATCCGAGGACTTCGATGAATGATAAACCAGGCTTCGAAATGCGGCGGAAGACAATACGCCTGAAGAGCGCCGAGCAGCGAGACGCCACGATCCGTTTATTCCAAACAGAAAAACCAAGAAACACGTGCCACGCGCTCGCGATCCTACTTCCTCTTCTTTCGCGCCGGCTATTTCTTTTCTCTTATTAACATAGCCTTGCGCGAGCACAGCGATTTCATATAGCTGGCGAGGCACTGGAAGTAGTAAGTGAATATGTCTACTTAGGCCGGGTAGTGACCCCTGATCCGAATCATGAGGCTGAGGTGATTAGGAGGATTAGAATGGGGTGGAGTGCATTCGGCAAGCATTCTCAGATAATGAATGGTAGCTTACCATTGTCTCTGAAGAGGAAAGTGTATAATAGCTGCATCTTACCGGTACTCACCTATGGGGCAGAAACTTGGAGGCTAACTAAGAGGGTTCAGCTTAAATTGAGGACGACGCAGCGAGCTATGGAACGGAAAATGGTAGGTGTAACCTTAAGGGACAAGAAGAGAGCGGAGTGGGTTAGGGAGCAAACGCGTGTTAGGGACATAGTAATAGAAATTAAGAAGAAGAAATGGGCGTGGGCAGGCCACGTAAGTCGAAGACAAGACGACCGTTGGTCATTAAGGGTAACAGAGTGGATTCCTAGAGAAGGCAAGCATGGCAGGGGGCGGCATAAAGTTAGGTGGGCAGGTGAGATCAGGAAGTTTGCGGGGATAAATTGGGCCCAGTTAGCACAAGACAGGGATAATTGGTGATCTATGGGAGAGGCCTTTGCCCTGCAGTGGGCGTAGACAGGCTGATGATGATATTACTCTAAACACGGTAACCTTCAGTTTATTTTATAGGCACACAAAATGTGAAAACATGCATGCTCCTTCACTAAAATTTACTAAACGTAACGTTTAGTCAAGAAGCTTATTTCCACATTTATGTGTATACCTGTAAAATAAACTAAAGGTTACCTTGTTCGGAGCCACTAACGCTGGCTGCTGCCAATGCTGAGTGTCGAGGCACACCTCCGCAAAGCCTCAAATAGTTCCTTCTTTGAACTTTCCATGTAAGCAAAACAAAGCGAGGGTGGCAACAGTAATGAATAGGTGCATAAATTTTTGTCTTCATTCGTTTATTAGAGTGGAAAATAGAAAGAACAATTTTTTACTGAGCTGAAATCAAGCGCTTGCAATGCGAAAACCTGGCGTGCCACAAGCTCCGCCACCCGAAATCTTCAATTCAGTTAAGTTTCACACGTAAAACGGGTTCGGAAGCGAAATAAACTGCACCGCGGCTTTTTGCAGGTGAAGGCGCTGACACTCCACACATTTTTGTCCATGCTTCACCAGCACATCAAGGTTACCGATGAAAGAACAGCAGACGCTCCTCAGGTGCCGAAGGCATAAATATGGCGCCATTTGGAAAAGGTCGCATGACGACGACTTCGTTTGCTTCTGTGATTGGTCGGCGGAGTAACACCGACACGCGCGGTCCATCGGCCCTTGTTTCCAACTGCTGTTTTTTTTTTTTTTAAGTTTTATCCTACTATAGTTGCTGCTACTTTGAGGCAGGTTAAACCTGCGTGAGAAGACAGGCAAGCGGAAGGAACGTACAGATACGCGCGAGGTGTTTTGTACGTTCCTTCCGCTTGTCCTCGTTTATTCGTGCAATTTTAACCTTCCTAAAAAGCTAAAGGACCAAGCGCAGCTATAGAAACCAGTGCAGGCTCAGCAACGATCGTTCCGGCATGCGCCGAGATGTCCTAATCGGGATCTATTACATGTATATATTCGTCCAGTATTAGAATTCGGCTGCGTTTGCCTTTGGAACACTTCGTTAAAAAATTCGACGGTTGGTTCTTATAGAGCGCGGTTCATTGCGTTGATGCCTTAATAGGGATCCCTAAATTTCTTGCGAACAGTCCCTTGCGCTAAAACCGTGCCCACCTTCTCTAAAGAGGTTTCACATCCCCAATGGTACAAACGACCTTAAAAATTTATGTATCCTAAGGATGAGAATTCCCCCCATGCTTTTATTAATCAGCAGGCCTATATTTTTACCATGCGAAGACCCACTAAAGGTCTATCTCCGTACACTTGCAATACTAAGCATCTCTGTACGATCAGTTGAGATCGAATTTGATCATAAATCCCAAGTGGCGCTACACATTTTTCATATGGGTACGCTAACAATGTTCTGGAAGGCTCATTTAGAAAAAAAATTAAGCCAGCTTTCTACGCTTGTGAAACCTGAAAAACAGCGGAGCTGGCAAGCGAGAGCCACCACCTGGTGAACGCAGATTGGGTTCTATATCCTTTTCTACATCTTTTTCTTCTTTCTGTCATTTATTTATGTCTTCCTATATTGCACTTCTCCTCTCCCTCCACACCCTCATTTCTTTTTTCTCACCCTTTGCTAAACTATGCTGTACATGGTTCTGCTATGGTTTACCGTCTCACCTCCTTTCCCTTACATCTGTCCTCACCTTCACTTCCGTTTGCCGTCCCCTTGCTAAAGTATGCTGCACAAGGATGTCATGCTGTACCCTGGCCCTCCCTACTTTTAGGTGCGGAGCACCTCAGGGGGTGGGCTTGTCGGCGTGTGCTGCTGTAGTCAGGTGGGCCCATCCTGGAGCCAGTGCAGACAAATAGTGTTTGTGCATTTGTGGGCCGATCCTGGAGGCAGTGCACCCAGACAGTGTATGTGTAGAGTTGTCGGGTCAGAAACGATTCTAACGAGTTTCTGCGAATGCGTCCAGGCTGTCGGCGTCTAACGCCGTCGTCGTGGCAACGTAAAGCGAGCTCATTATCAGCGGTTGATGTTTCCTGTGGGAAACACCGGCGCGTCACCACATGCTTCGCACCTTCCCAGGTTTCACGTTAGTGGAGTTGTTTTCTCTATGGCATTAACACACGGGCTTCGGCTCACAATAAAGCGCGCGCCCTTCGCCCACCACCTTCACGTTTCAACACTTAAACAAGCCTGTTTTTCCTTCCCCATCACCCTCACACTATTCATCCTCACCCTCACTTCCTTTTCTCACCCCCTTGCTATACTATACTATGCATGGCTATGCTATAGCATTAGGGGCTACTTGGCACATACCCGCTTTCTGTGCCGCATAGCCGCTGAGTTTCATGCTCTTAAAAGTTGACAGTGACTGATGGTGCCGCCTATGAAGAGAAGGGACATGTGGACCGCAAATGTACGTAGTTACAGGGGGAAAGGGAGCGGGAGTTTCCCCTTCCTTTACTTTATCGCGGTGGTAAAGCTGGGGGATCACTCGGACAGCTAATTGTTGTGGAGCCTTCAGCCCACTAGCAGACTTTGCTATCATCATTTATTGTGAACTTCGTTGCGCTCATGATCGACATCTCGCTTTCGCACCTGAACTGACATAGAGTCATCAAACAGGGCAACTTTCGTCGTCACATATGTCAAAAATCGTGCTACAGTGAGTTGAAGCGCACGACGAATAGTGGTATCTGATATCCTGGCCTGGCCGGTGATAGCCTAATGCAGATACCGAGACACATTAGTGTCTCGGTATCATGACACAGAACGTCTAGACCTTTGCAAACTACAGTAAGTTCCCGATCTTTGTTATTAAACATGGCAAAGCTTTGCTCACATTGCTTACAAGAGCTTGCAAAAAGCTGTAAATAAAGGCAATGTCGTGTTTTACACCAAGAGAATCTGGTACCCTTTTTTTATATATATGCTTACATCATCGCTGTATGATTCCGAAGGCCCGAGCAGATGCGCACAAGTTTCAAGTTCTGTTAATGAGAACAAAGGAGGTAACATGGAGATCAATGGGTGACACCTTGTTCTGCAATGCCTACAGAATGATGATGACTGGGGACAGGTTAAGGCAGGTTACATTGGTGTGTCATCGCATGGAAGGAGAATGCGCCAGCTCTAAGCGTGACTCCTTCATTCAGCCATGAGAATGCTCGTGGTTCGCGATGCAGTGCCGGACGACGACGACGAGGACAACGAGGCAGCCGAGGCGACCTATCCGCGACTGTAGCAGCTCGAGGCTGAAGCAAACGGCTCGGAAGCCCAGCAGCGGTATACCGGGTGGCCGATGAAGCTGCTGGTGAGCCTGGCCCGGCGGGGAATTTTGACGCCGTCGTCAGAAAAAGTTGAGGGCTTCCTTCGGACGCTGGCGGTGACGCTGGACACGGAAGACGTTCGCGCCTTTGATGCTCTGCACCGCAAGATGCCGCTGATGGGCAGCGTGCAGGGCTTTCTCGTCGACGTGGTGCCGCTTGTGTCACGATGCCTGCACAGTCGCAACCGAAAGCTCGTGATGGGCGCACTGAATGCCATCGATGAGATTGTCTCCAAGCACGGCCGCCGTCTGAGCACATTCAGCTTGACACGCATGCTCAACGACCTGCTGCTCTTCGACAAGGCGGACGGCCTGACGTATGTGCGAGCGAAGGGACTGTTCTTCAAGATGATCGAGGTGAACCACAATTACACGTTGTACCCGCTCGAGAGACTCATGGCCGTCTGCGACGAGGAGCTGCAGCTTGAGATCGTGTTTCTTCTGCTAGAGCATGTGATGAGCACCAAACGCGTGAACCGTGTCATCGTCACCGACGGTTGCCGCATCGCCCTCGAAGGCCTCTTCTCCGGCTCACCGCGCATCCGATTCGCCTGCCTGGACCTGGTGTATGCCCTCTTCTATCGGGGCACTCCCCGGGAGGCCCTGGTGCGCTTCTTCATCAAGCGCCGGGTGCCTGAACCGCTGCTGGGTGCCGTGCGCGCCCGGTTGCGGCGGCGTTACAAGCCGCCGTTGCTGTCCGCGCTCTGCGCCCATGACGAGGACGTCGTCTGGGCCCAGAGCTTCGAAGCGCGAGTTTACTGATGCCAAATTAAACGGTTGTTTCGGTGCTGGAACCCCAAGGGCGTATGAGGCATGTAACCCCACCAGCTGGTCAAATTGTTAGTCCGGGCGAAAAGTGCGCGTGCAGTAGACCTGCAGCTCCATATGCTGTGCTGCTGCCATACTCTAGCGTTTGTTCATTTGCGGCACGTACCAGGTGCGTGCTCCTGCCGTTAAGTATAGCGCTATACTGTAAATGAAACCAAGCAAATCATGCCGCAGCCATAGGACACACAGGCCCGGCGCTCTAACTTTGGCAAAGCTTAATAGGGTAAACGAAGGTGGGCGCGGACTGCCAAATGGCCCACAAAATCCCAAGAGTATTTCCTTTTTTGCGCACTGTTTTCATTAGGCCCTCCCACGTAAAATAAAGAACATTTGGCAGTCGTCGCCCGTCGTTTTGATGTCTCTTTTGAAATATCTGTAACCTTTACCTTTTAAATGGCGGAAAGTTCGATTGTGGCATTGTTGGCACTGGCGGGCTCCTTTATGAAGTAACAGCTTCGCTATATTTTGGAATCTCGGTACTAGGTGTAAAAGCGCACGGTTACCTCAAGGGTGATGTGTATATTTAAGGAAGAAGAAATTTAGGTTGAGCTTCATTTATAATGCCATGGATGTATATTTTACTTAAAGTGTAAATGTGTTGCTCAGTATTCATGTTGTCTCCGACATTGCACCATTTTACGCGTCAAAAAAAGTGCCAATTTCAGTAATCCTTGCTGCTGAGATGTTTTCCAGACACACTTGACAAAAACAAGCTGCGACTCGCTAATATGAGACCAACCCAGGGGCACTCGTATTAGATCCATCTGGACCCACTCACCGTGTTGACTTGGTGGCTTTGACGTCGTGCTGCTGCAGTGAAGTAGCATGTTCGATTCCCGGCGGCATGAATTGTCGTGTGCCTTTCTTTGAGTGTCAGACAATAATGATTTCAAGGTGGCCGAAATAAATGGGTTATCCCAACAATGGCGTATTCTAGTCACATAATTGTCCACTTTACTTGCCCAATGGTTATTGCTGCTGGTGCCCGGGGCTAGGCTGCCAATGGTCCATCGCTCGAGGAGCATCTTCCAAGGTCCCAGGCGATGGCCCTAGCCCGCTGGACGGCCCTCTCCTAGTCTTCGAAAGCCGTGCTGAGTAGGGAGGCATCGACTCCGCATAAGAACCCGACGGTCGACCGCTGCGGTGGTACGGTGGTTATGGTGATCGGCTGCTGACCCGAAAGAAGCTGGTTCGATCCTGGCTGCGGCGGTCATTCTCGATGGAGGCGAAAATGCTGCAGGACCATGCACCGTGCGTTATCAGAACACGTTAAAGAACCCCATGTGGCAGCAACATACGGAGCCCTCCCCTACGGCGTGCCTCATATCCATGGTTTTGGCACTTAAAACCCCAGCTTATATTATTAAAAAGCAGAATGAAATCTAGACATCGCAGCTAATGTTAATGCACGTTTCATGAATTCGATTCTTCCGGTTAGCGTGACGGCGCACTCTTCCTATACTATTTATTATATCACCAAGCCTTCGTTTTGCATTACTATTTTCTGTTACTCTTGTAACACACCTCTATAGCTCCTACCACTTGGATTTAGTAACTACGCCCCACGAGTATGATGGAAGCGCGGGCTGTTTCATTCTGCATCGTTGTCACCTTGTCTCGATTCCCAGGGCCTCTCGCAGTTTTCACGCTGTGAAAAATTGGATCAAGCTTCTATCGAACCTTTCATACCTTTTTTGAATCCATCTGATAGCTCACTTCTGTACTTTTCATTCTTTCTAGCCTTTCCTTTTCTTTACTCCTAACAGTGTAGGATGGCTGTCTCTAGAGTGAGTTACAATTAAATTCGCACTGTAAATTTATCCCATCCAACGATAAGCCGTGGGTGAATTGAAAAAAATAAAGACTTATTATATTATCAAAACTTTATTTATTCCTTCCACTGCGTTTCTTTTAATCATGTGACGTTTAGTCGGTTCACCGTACTGAGTACGTGCTATATTGAGGGCCAGCATGATCACCATTGTCATTACCGATACTGTGGGCGTGGCATCATGCCCGAAATCGGCCATGTTCGTAAGGGTCTCAACGCTGAATAGTTTCGACGCACTGACGGCAGACCTCGAACTCAAGGCCACCGGCGCTGAAGCGCGAGGTACTACGCCCAACCAGCAGCTTCTTTCTTCGAACCTTTGGGACCTCATCTCGTTCGAGGACGAAGAGCCCACCGATGAGTCCATGCGCCGGGTTAGGTGTAGCATGAGGGAAGTCGAGCTCTATCGCGTTCCCGGAGTGTTCATCTCAGCCGGGGAGAACAACGCCGCCAAGATCCGCGCACTCATCTTGAGACCTCCAGGCACTACGTACGAAGGCGGATTCTTCTACTTCTTGCCGAAGTGGCCGCCCGACTACACCAACTGTCCTCCGCGGGTGCGCGTCATTGCCACTAGCGCCGGACGCGTGCGGTTCGGGCCGAACCTCTGCGAGAACGGTGAGGTGTGGCTGGGGATTCCGGGCACCTCGCACGGACCCGCGTGGAGCGCTAGTCAGTGCCAGAGAAGCGTGTTGTGGTCCATCAAGTTGCTCCTGTCCACGAAGAACTCGGTGGCGCCCAAGGGTCCACTTTGAGAGTCCTTCCTACAATGGGAAGGTGGCTGAGCGGCAAGATATGTTACAACGCCGTCCTGCGTCTCCTGATGAGTTGATTGCATTAGTGTGTCCGAAAATACGTTTTAAGGGACGGTTTAATTATTAGTTTAATTATATACGCTCAAAAATATACAGTTGAATGTCAGCGCTCGTTTATATTATTGGTATTCGTCTTTCCTCTCGATGCTTCCTTTTTTTTTTTTCACGCGCTGGTCAAATTCGCTCGTTTAATACATTCCTACGGGTGAGCGATGTATACTCCAAGCATCAACACGAGAGATTTTTACTCGCCTCCAACAAGAAGCGGCAGTCGCTGCATTGAGTCCCGGCCGCGGCGGCTGCATTTCGATGGAGGCTAAATATTGAGGCTCGTGTATACTGTGCGATGTCAGTGCTCCGTCAATTTCCACCACAGGTGGTCGAAATTGAGGGAGCGCTCCACTACGACGTCTCTTATATCGTAGTTTTGGAACGTAAAACACCAGAAATTATTATTATTATTATTATTATTATTATTATTATTATTATTATTATTATTATTATTATTATTATTATTATTATTATTATTGACAAGAAGCAGCAAGAGGGCAATGCTGATAGGGTGGCTAGCGCTGATTCTCCTGTACCCATAAACATTTTAATGGAACAGCGCATACACTCAACCGTTTCCTTGAATTGCTAAAATTTATTACATTTTACTATCAACGTTCTTGTGCCACTAGGGGCGTGGCCCTTCAAAATCAACTGTACACATCACTGGCGTTCATTTAAGCCTCTTGAATGTAACTTTGTTGTCCCGAGGCGCGTGTGCACAACAATCTCCGCGAAATACAAAAAAGTCAATTGCTATGTGGTGCTGGGAGTCGTGGAGAGATCGGGTTTAACTCGTTTTTCCTCTAACGTATGTTCGGGCTGAGTCGGGTGAAATCGGGTTCCATACAGAAAAACGAATAACCCTCCATCCTCATGTCGGGCTGCGTCGACGTGCGCCTAATTGGGCGTTTCTATTTCGCCATAAGCCAATCAAGTTTCCTGAAATTAGACTGAGAGATACGTGAAATTCACACATAAATTACGCAGTAATTAGGGCACAAGGTGAGATAATTGCTACCGTATTAACACGGACTAATGACCGCTTTAGTAAAAGCAGTATAGAAGCCGGGCTTGCCTCTATATTGAGGATGTATAGGAAAAGCTGTATCATATGCACTGTGTGTGTGTGTGTGTGTGTGTGTGTGTGTGTGTGTGTGTGTGTGTGTGTGTGTGTGTGTGTGTGTGTGTGTGTGTGTGTGTGTGTGTGTGTGTGTGTGTGTGTGTGTGTTGTACACGCACATAATAAGAAATATCTGACTGCAAATTTTCAACTCGGTCTGTATTATGCTTGTGCAGCAGTGTGAGGATCGGTGGAAAGGTCTCTGAACCCTCGCCGCTTGATACGGAATTTACTGCATGCGTCCTGATAACTGGGCAGAGACATCGCTATAAAGCTCATAACTTCATGTGCTCCTATTTCACTTTCGCCTGGCAAAAACAAAAATTGGGGAAACCGGTACAGTGCACGAAACACACAACACAGTCATGGCGGTGTAAATTGGGCGTCTCGCTATATTACATTACTGCTAAATTCATTAGCGTAGACATTTATGATGCGATAAATGCTTTTCCCCATTTAGGCGTCGCCGCAGTACACTTTCCACAATATTTCCGCATGAATCATCCGACATTATGGAATGAAGAAATAAGTTCATTCTTCTGAGAACGAGCGCACAGCTGTCTGTATTTGATGGTGGGCAAATGAGGAAGCGGCACCCTAGGATATCTACAGCCGATTACGGTACGGTTCGAAGAAACATGTCTTGACGTAAATCGCTGGATTTGATTGGTCGTGCAACTAAACTTTCCGGAAACGTGGTGCGAGCACTTTCCTTCGCGAGGTACTGCTTCGCTATTGCAGGGGCAGGCAGAGATTGTTCGGACCGAGAGAGTCGGGGAAATTAGGTGTGACATTAGGTCCTGGCTCCTTCTACTTCTGGTGTTCCGTCCTTCGCGCTCTTTCTGACTAAATGAATGAAAGAAGGCATGTCTGTCGGAGTCTCTATTCCAGGGCCCTTCTGGAACGAGCGGCTCGTCCAGGAGAGCGAATTGGCTCTATGCCGACGCTCGTCAACAAGCCATGCCTCCCACTGCTTATTTCTCATTATGATGATTGTATAATGTGGGGCTGTCTATGTGAGGAAGCCTCTGCAGAGAGTTCCATGTAATGTTTTAATGTGCATGTGTGCACCACACGCACTCGTCAGTAAACCTCGTGGGGCGCATCATGTGTCGGTGCATGCAGGTATGTATTGGTCTGAATACGACGCTTCTCCTTTTGGCTGTTCGAGAAAGAATGACCAAAACATCCCCGCTTCTGTCTTTTCTATAAAAGAACGCCGCGAGGATTCAGTTAAAGCTCGTCGCTGTGCCATGCCGTTACCCGGATGGTTAATCCAATCGCTTCCTGGATGATTAAAATAGCGAATTCGCCGTAGGCACCCCGACTCCGTTAGGATGAAGCCAACTGAACCGTGTATACTCTATTTGCACATCTTCTTATGCTATGCTGTTGACTTCACGGAGGCCCATAGTGCTGGCCCGGCTATCGCAACTATATACGTACCGGCCACCGTCGTTTACAACACGATACTAAGAAACCAACTGCGGAAGTAATGAGCATTGGACTGACGCATGCTTATGGAACGACGACGCCATCCACCCCCAGGACGACAGCGGCACCGAGGTCTTTCGTGGGCACAGCAAATCCGTTAGGATGAAACCAGCTGAACCGTGTATCCTGTATTTGCAGGTTACTAGTAGGTTTGGAAAGTGCTTCAAAAACGGCAGTATGTTTATTATTGTTGGGCCGTGCTCTTGCCATGACAATGATGACATGTTTGTCGCTGTTACTAAGTGGTGAAGTAGAAGAAAACCCGGGACCTAAGGTAGAGGATATGTAGCGAAGGAAGCGATAGCCGTGACGGAGGCCGACGTAGGCCGTGCCGTCTGATCGCTACACTTTAATAAATACAAGAGGCAAAGAAGTGCCGAAGAAGAGCGGAGCGCCGGACTGCAGCGTTGTTGTTGTTGTTGTTGTTGTTGTTGTTGTTGTTGTTGTTGTTGTTGTTGTTGTTGTTGTTGTTGTTGTTGTTGTTGTTGTTGTTGTTGTTGTTGTTGTTGTTGTTGTTGTTGTTGTTGTTGTTTCCATCAATTCTGGCACATACTCACCCTGGGGGATTGGCCAAGATGCCAGAAGTTGAAATAGCTATGCCTGAGGTACTATGGAATACCAAAATCAGAATCGAAAAATCAGGATGAAATTAACAGTGAAGAGTACGAATTTATGGAAAGAACCGGCCTGAATCAATTATGCGTCCGGCCAGGCCGAGTGCGTGGCAGCGTCTTTTTTCTTCGTGGCTCGCGACTTCGAGCCACGCGGCATGAGCTCCGCGAGAGGCGCGGCGCGGTTAACGCGGTGGTGGCAAGCGATGGGAATGACGCTTTTAGGAGAAGCGCTGCGATTTGAGTACACTCGATGCACGGGCTCCCAAGAAACGGCCTTTGGTGTCGGGTAGTAGTGTAAATACGTTGTTTCGGCGGCGGTAAAATGGTCGAAAGCACATAATGCTAGCAAGGTTTCCATGTAGGCGGGTTTGAGTCTGTCTATAGTCACAACTTCTTGACGTCCGTTGAGGTCGATGGTGACGGTTTTTTCTGTCCGGCTGAGCACCATAAAAGGACTGTCGTAGGGGGGCGTAAGGGGAGGGCATGATGCTGGACGCTATAGATATGTTGCAGAAACTCTTGGACGGGCAAAAAGAAATTGCAGAAGACATAAAAGGCATTACGGCCAACCAATATTCATTGTGTACTCAACAAATTGAACCAAAAAAATGCTTGATGAGAGCACGTTGAAAACATTATCAAATTACGAGGAAATGTTTACTCCCCTTGAAACAACATCGAAGGAAATGACAATCGCCATGCAGATACAACGAGAAAAATTATCTGACTTGGAAGGCCACAACCGTAGGAACAATTTTATCGTGCGTGGAATCCCGGAAGACGAAAATTGATTGATTGATTTGTGGGGTTTAACGTCCCAAAACCAGCTCTGATTATGAGAGACGCCGTAGTGGAGGTCTCCGGAAATTTCGACCACCTGGGGTTCTTTAACGTGCACTGACATCGCACAGCACACGGGCCTCAACATTTCGCCTCCATCGAAATGCAGCCGCCGCGGCCGGGACTGCTCAACAGTTTGAACCGAAAGTGCTAGCTGATGTTTTCGAAGATAGACTGTAGCTTAAGACAACCACAGTGGAAAAATACATATGCTTGGCAGAAAGCAGGAGAGAAAAGTACGCCCAGTTATCATGAGTTTTCGACTACAAAGAAAAAACTGCCGTGTTCAAGTACTGTATAAAGTTAAAAAGGCACTGGCATTTCCGTCTCGGATGATTTGTCTGCAAACACGCTTCGAAAGCGTAAAAGCTTGTGGGAGGGCACGAAATCGGAGATGAAACCGAGCTTGAAAGTTTCGCTTACGTATCACAAGATTGTTATCGAGAACGAGATGTATGTGTGGAATGATTCACAGTGCTGTAAAATAAAAAAAAATTACACCATCTCCCCGAAGGGGACCTTGGGGTGATGCGGAGCATCTCTGGGAGTTTAAACGGTGCATTTAACGGCGGTGTTTACAGGTTTCCAGTGTTGCTGCTTCCATCACAAAACACCACCAACTTCTTTCATCGGAGAAGGAGGAGATACTACTGAAGCGAAGCGCGCGCGCGCTCTCTACCCGCTATATTTATTGCAGCAGCTGTTGGAGAGAGGAAAGGGAAAGGAGAGTCGCGCATGCGTAGTGTGAGTGCGGACGCCGGTTGACGCGTGACATACCCGCGAGCAAGAGATGCTCCGCATCTAATGAGCGAGAAGAATACAAGTACACGTGAGTCTAAATGACACTGTGAAAACAAAACTCGATATATCACGCTAATAAACATTAATTCCCGCAGCCTAGTAAATAAAACCACTGAATCCGAACACTCACTCCTTTTGTATAACCCTGATATCGCTGTTGTGACAGAAACTTGGATGCGCTCGGACATAGCCGACGATGAAATAATACCCCCTTCTTATCAGATTATTCGTAAGGTTCGCGAAACTCGTGGTGGTGGTGTGTCGATTGTTTATAAGGGGAATCTTGAGCGTGTGATGATACGCGAATGTCCCGATAACGAAGGCATTTGGTATAGATTAATGCTTGCATAATTAGTGCTGTTTATAGACCCCCAACCCCTACGCCACTTTTTCCTTAAATTCAATTTATGATTTCTTGGTCAAGAATATGCACGAAAACACGCACCTAATAATAGCAGGTGATTTTAACCCGCCAGGTTTTCGCTGGGATGAACAACGGACTGGCTCAGGAAATTCCAAACAATGTGATGTTTTATTTGATATGGTTGTTAGCCGAGATCTTACGCATCTTGTTAATGAAGCCACTAGACTGGGACCAACCGCCCATTCAATACTTGATCTTGTATTTACAAACAACAGCATTACTGACTATACTATTTATGTTAAAGACGAACTATCAAATCACAAACTTGTCCTTCTGTGCATGTAGAAAGTTTTACCAGTCGCGCTTAACATAGAGAAAACACACGTAAATTTTGTTGCAGCAGATGATATCAGCATTCTCGATTACCTAGGAATGGCACTGGAAGCGTCTGAAGGAGCAAGTGATGTCAACACGTGAGGCAAGTTTAAGGATATTATTAACCATTGGAGACATAAATATGTTCCTATAAAAATTAAAAAAGAAATGTGAATAAGCGGAATCCTTGGGTCAACCGAGAAATGATCCAGTAGAAACGTAAATTAAAAAAAGGAAAAGAAAAATAAAGATCTTAATGAGATTAGTGGTCTTTCTAGAATTCTTAAGGTAAAATTAGCTATTGCGAGAGAGAAGTACTCTCACTTTTTGCCACAACTTACGAAAGAATCGACACAGCGTTTTTGACGCCACCTTGCGCCATCTTATGAGAACGTGACGTATGTTACTAGCAATGAATGTGCAATTACAGGCCCTGCGCAAGTTGATGACAGATTACATCATTTATTTTTTTTTTCATTTCGTCTTTGATCCTCCTATGCCAGTGACTACTAAAATAGGGGGCAAAATGAATAATGCACATTCTGAGATTCAAGACATTAACTAGAGAAGGTATACTTTCACTTGTTTTAAATCTAGACGCCAAAAAGTCACCTGGTCTAGATGGTATTGCTGATCAATTCTTGAGAAGGTATGGACAACGGATAGCGAAGTACTTGCTGATAATTTTCAAGCACCTCTTAAACAGTATAATTTACCATACGATTGGTTAATGGCGCGAGTCGTACAGTCAATAAAATTTGGGACAAACATGACGTGCAAAACTACAGACCTATTTCAATTACATGTTCCTTCTGCAAAATGTTTGAACATATCAAGTCAAAGAACTTGTTTCATTACCTCGAAAAGTCGGACTTGCTTATTCCTAACCAACATGGGTTTAGGAGTCGTTTGCCACAGTCACACAGCTTGCAGAAAGAGTACGCGATTTCGCTCAGGTAATTAATGAATCCGGTCAGATAGATGCAATCTGCCTATATCTACCGAAAGCTTTCGATCGCGTTTCCCACCCTGACTTAATTACAAAACTACTTGATCTTGAAGTTAACAAAAACATAGTCAAGTGGATTCAATCCTACCTAACAAATAGGATGCAGTTCGCAGAAATTAGAGAAATCCACAAACCTAAGGGTAACATCAGCTGTCCCTCAGGAATCTGTGCTGTGACCTATATTATTTCTATGTTATATTAATGACACTGCAACTAACATTAATGGCAAGATAAGTGTTCGCTTATTTTAAGACGATTATTTTATGTGCATACGCTAAAATATCAAGTCATCAGGACCAATTAGAATTAGTTTTAGCACTACATGAAATTGCTGATTGGTGCGCAGGATGGAAAATGAAAATAAATCATGAATTAGCTGTCTACGCGAGAATAACAACAAACATAACACATGTGATGTTTTTAACTACAATCTAGATGGCAAACCGATAAAACAAGTAAGGCACTTTTAGTACTTAGGCGGTACGGTATCAGACGACTTATCTTGAAAAAAAAAACATAATTTATGTAATGCCGCGGAAGTTAAACTTTGGTCACTTAGACGTATGCTTAAACTTGCTTCTCGACATGTTAAATTAACTGCATATCTGGCATTATTGCGTCCCGCCTTGGAATATGCTAGTACCGGATCCACATAGACAAAATGAGGTCAACAAATTTGAAAAAATATAGGTGTGCAGTAAGGTTTATAATGTCGAAATATAAATACACAGAATCAGTGACAGAAATGATAAGATAATTAAACTTACCTGAGCTGCCCTTGCGGCTGAAAGTTGCTAGACTAAAATTTATTTATTTAATGAAACAAAGTTACTTCAGTATGAACACTGAAAGACATTTGCAAAAGAGACTGTAACGGATTTCTCGGACCCTTCAAATCTAGCCACAGGACCAGTATATACCAGTTCCTGCTGGGGTAGACGCATGTAAGTACTCATTCTTTCTAAATACAATTAAAGAGTGGAATAGGTTACAATATAGCATAACTGTGACACCTTGGAACAGTTTGCAAAATCCGTGTTTGCTTATTATTTCTCTGAGTAACTGGCTCAAACATTATCAGTTTTCACTACGTATGGTGCGACAGAGACTGCGTATTTCTGTTCCTTTCTCTCTTTTTTTCTTGATTCATATTATAGTTTAATTTGTGACTGTGAAATAGATTACCTTTATAATTCTGTAAAATCAACAATGACTAAAAAGGGTGCTATTCATTTTTGTTATTTATTTGTTTATTTTGTCGGCTGCAATTGTAGCACTTGTGACTCCAGCGTCCATTGGAGATACTATCGGCCCCTTGGGCTGACAGCATCAATAAATAAATAAATAAATAAATAAATAAATAAATAAATAAATAAATAAATAAATAAATAAAATCCTCGATAAATACGGTCTGTCCTTGCGTTCCTTGCCGATCCATTGTGAGCTGGGCACTGTGGATTGCACGAGAATTTGAGACCGAATCTTGCACAATTGAACAGCGACAGATACGAACCAAATCGGATGCATTTGAAATATATTTCTGATATTTAATGTTGTTGTTTGTTTTGTGGGGTTTAACGTCCCAAAACCAGTTCTGATTATGAGAGACGCCGTAGTGGAGGTCTCCGGAAATTTGGACCACCTGGGGTTCTTTAACGTGCACTGACATCGCACAGCACACGGGCATCAACATTTCGCCTCCGTCGAAATGCAGCCGCCGAGGCCGGGATTCGATCCCGCGACCCTCGGATCAGCAGCCGAGTACCATAGCCACTAGACCACCGTGGTGGGGCTCTGATATTTAATCCCGATATCTACAATTTGTATTGAATGATATTCTTATTCTAGCAGTCCTAATCTCATCGTTAAAAACAAAAATGGAGTACAAATAACAAGGTTTTTTTGGAGGTGTACACGCAGAGAGAGTGCGAATGATGGCTGCAGGGTCGGGCCGGTGTGCCTGGCTCCCCGAGAGAGGCACAGCCTGCTGCACGATTGATTTTGATTTTGCGGGGTTCAACGTCCCAAAAATAGCTCTGATTATGAGGGACGCCGTAGTGGAGCGCTCCGGAAATTTCGACCACCTGGGGCTCTTTAACGTGCACTGACATCGCACAGTACACGGGCCTCAACATTTCGCCTTCATCGAAATGCAGCCGCCGCGGCCGGGATTCGATCCCGCGACCCTCGAATCTGCAGCCGAGTACCATAGCCACCAGACCACAGTGGCGGGGCGCCCTGCTGCACGAGCTCGCATGTCTTATGGCTATACTCTGCTCGTAGCGATAAGGTTAGCCGTATTGTTCACCGCGGTGCTACAGGGGTTACGATGCTTGGATGCTGGCTCGAAAAACACTGGTTCGATACCGACCGCGGTAGTCGTATTTTCGGTGTGGGCGGAAATGCTAGAGACCCGTGTGCACTCCATTATCAGTGCACACCACTAAAGAACTCCAGGCGGCCAAAATTTCAGGAGCCCTCCAGTACGGCGTGCCTCATGATCATATCGCTGGTTTGGAACGTAAAATCCTAACGATTATTAAATGCACTGGACTTTTGCGTGATTTTAGTGTTCATTTCGGTACAGTTGAAATTTCGAGCAATACGTAAACTATTCGAAAAATATTCGTATTTACGAACAGCGGTTATTCGAGACCAAGTCGAATAGGAGTCGGATCGATATTAAGGCCCGTTCACACTAGCGGAAAAACGCGCGCGGCGCACCGCCGGCAGCAAATCGCGAGCCTCCGAGGCTGCCGCGCGGCAGTATTGCCGTGCCGCGAGACGATCGCGTCTTGCGCGATTTCTCGCGGCGCGCCGCGTGCCGCCGTGAAGGAGACCAATCAGAGCGTCCCTCCGTGACGTAGTCACTCCATCGCGGAGTCATGCGGACCCGCCAGGAGGCTCGTTTAGTACCCTTGCGGTGGCTCGCGTGCCTCTCGCGCTTGTTCGTCCGAAGGAGGCGGGATTTCGCGGGGTTGCCGCCGCGGTTGGCCGAGAGCAGTCTGGCCGCGTCGCCACCGAAGCGTTTCTTCGCCGGCGGCGCGCCGCGCGCGTTTTTCCGCTAGTGTGCACGGGCCTTTGAAGATTTTTTTTTTGAAGGGCACGGGCCTTTGAAGAAATTTTTAAAGATTTGCAGAACCTCGTTATTGTCTTCATAGATTTTCTACGCTGTTGTTGTTGTCTTTGGAAACTGGCACACACCCACCAATGCGGATTGGCCAAGAAACTGATTAATAGACCACCAGTTCCGCACAAATAAAAATATCTGAAGTCGAAATAAACAATCATAAGATGTTTTACTCCTCCTATTATTATTATTATTATTATTATTATTATTATTATTATTATTATTATTATTATTATTATTGCTGTCGTTGTTATCGTCGTCGTTGTTGTTTCGTGCGATCGGCGTTGCATACGGCCTTGGTCATATTTATTTCATAAATAGCAACTGTCCTGACCGCCTGCTGGATTTTTTAAGATGTGAAAATTGAAAAGATAGTTTCTTTTTCTTTTTAATAAAGTAGGCTGCGTGATCTCGCTCTTCGCCTTCCTTGTAAGTCGCGCCGCAGTTGCAAATGGGGCTGCTACATGCTTGTTCCCTGTAATGCGTTTATGAAAACCGCGTTGCTTTTGGCCATTTCTATGGATTACATTGCCTTTAAGGTGATCATAATAAAATCGCATCAGCTCCTGGCCTACTGCATACCACTTTCAGCGGTATCACCATTATTATGTTTCAAGGTCGAGAAGACGAAGAGCGACAGTTTCAGCGTAAGTGGTTTTCTTAGTCCGTATTTCTGGACTGCGCCATTTCAATGAGGAACAACCAACAAACTGTCCACTCTTACGCTGAAATATAGGATTTCATATGAGAAACCGGATAATTTCTTTTGTTGTTTTTTTGTTGCAGACAAGAGCTGAAACCGGGTACGTATTAAAACACTTTCGGCAGTTTTGAATGGAAGGGCTCATGTAATGCAAATAGTGTTAAACAACAGCACACAATCCCGCGACGAGGTATTTCGTGCAGAGTGTATATACTTGTAGCTTTTCATGTCCTTGTTATGAGAGCTAAACGCGCCTCATCATCGTGAATATTACCAGAGTCCGTCAATGCTTATATTACACAGATTCGTAAACTCGCAATTTTTCAAATGTAGCATGTGCGTTGTTCTGGCGTGCAAGACGACAACGTCCTGGTGTCGTGAGGCCCATGCCGTGGTCCAGGCCACCGGTGTCTGTCGTCGACGCCAAGAAGCGCCGGACGCCATTCTTCTGGTGCCGTGTGCTGATTGTCTCGGCTGTCGTCGCGGGTGCAACGGCTGCATGCTTTACGGCTTTCCAGATGCTGATTGAGCATGGCCCCGGTCCCTGCACCACAGACGCGTGCCGGAGTGACCATTCCCGACTGGCCGACGTCGTGGATCCCGGCAAGGCACCTTGCGATGACTTCTACGGCTTCGTCTGCAGCGGTGTAACCTGGCATCCAGGTGGCGGCGGCGGCGTATTCACTGAAGTGGAACACGCGAACCTCAGGAAGCTGAACACCTCGCTCGTCGGACACGCCGTGACTGAAACCGCGCACGCATTTGGAAGTCTTGCCACATTCTACACGTCGTGCCACAAGGCTTTCACCGGACAGCACGACCTCAGTGCGACAATAAGAAGCTTCCTTCGCAACCTCGGCGTGTCGCCGAGAGTATGGCTTCGGGCCAAGGCTCTAGAAGACCTCCTGGATCAAGTTGCGTACTTATCCTTGCACAGAAGTATACCGAGTTTTCTCTGGATTCGGACTGAACCGTCGGGTTTAGTCTTCATACAGCCAGCGCTTCCTCTGTCAAAAAGGCTCAGAGTGCCCGTGTATAGCGACATTCAGGCGCTGCTCCGGAGCTTCGTTAGTGCCTTCGAGGAAATCAGAAAGCAGGAAGAGCGTATTTTCGACCTCCACGTAATAAGCGTTCGCCTACAGGCGGTTCAGATTACGAATGAATGCGTCGTAGTGCGTGTCAGAGAAGCATTTAGCTTTCTTACGCCCCAAAACACGACGCTGTGGTTATCTAAGATAAACAAGTACCTCCCGGTAAAATCACGACTTGCACCACATTCACAGGTTGTGGTCAGGAACGCAAACCTCCTCAGCAACCTATCGCTCTCTTTGCAAGCCTCTCATCGGGAAGTGCGAAACCTCTACCTCCTCAGTACACTGCTTGAGGCTGTCATAGAATGGGAGTACGCACGTTCAAAGCTTTCCCACACCGCGGACGTCGCCTTTGAGATTGTAAGCCACTGCGCTGCCATGACCCAGTCAATGATGCCAAGACTCTGGACAGCATTCGTTGCGCGGACACTTGTCAAAAATGAAACAAATGCTCGAGCCATTCGAGGCGTCGTAACTGCCGTGACAGAGAGATTTAAGGACGACTTTGCTGCTGTCACCTGGCAGAACGAGGTGGGAAAAGTAAGAACGCTTCAATGGGTGAGCGCTATGCGCTGGCGTCTCCCCGACGAAAGGGACTTCGATGTGGACGCTGCTCGGGCGTCCATCGCTCACGTTCCGGAAATGTGCGGATCTTACTTCCTGAATGTGGGCTATCTGAGGCTGCTGGCGGACGCCGTAGGCGAGCACCACGCCGCGGAAAAACCAATAGTCGAGTACGACTACAACAGCAACACGCTCACAGTCACTGTCGGTGCGTTGGTGAAGCCTCTCTACTACAGCGATGGTGAAATCTACTTAAACATGGCGTCGTTGGGATTTATATTGGCTTCCCAACTTTGGCGCGCAGTCGTGATGTACGCAACTTGGGAGCAGCAGCCACCTTCTCCTTCCTTGTGGGTCTTAGAGGAGGAGGAGTCCTGTTACATCAAGGGATATCGAAACCTGTCGGAGGAGTCCGTTCCACCCGATCCATTTCAGAAGCTAGAGCTGTACAGCCGTGTGAACGCGTTGAGGACGGTGTTGGGCGCTTCGTTAGGATCCCTCGACGTGCGCATTAAAAAACCCGCACCAAAGTGGCCGAAAGTCACGCAACTGCAGTTCTTCTTCATCCGCTATTGCTCTATGATATGCTCGAAGGAACTGTCCGGCTTCTACCATAGTCTCTACTGTGACGTTCCTGTATCGTCAACACTGCATTTCAAAAATGCCTTTCAGTGTACTACAAAGGACATCCTTGGTAGTAAAAGCTCGTGTGGTGTCTCATAATTCAGCCCTTAAATGTTATATACCAACAGCAACGCATTGTTTACTAAAGACTTTGAAGCTGTATTAATGCTATTGTGTCATGCACACATTAACGCTTTTGTGTATGAGAAACTCTTCGTACTATTGCTTCGTGTAGACATGAACGTAGTCGTTGAAGAGGCGCAGAACTGGTGCTTGAGGGTCTCGTTAGCCAACAGTGACATATAGAACTGCAGTGCTGTCACAGCAACTTAATTTTGTGCTATTTCGTAGCGGTAGACGTTACAACTACAGCTTACAGCGAGTTACACTTAACCGGCCATTGTTCGTGGAACTGAATTTCATGACTGCGGCCGGCTACTGAGGTGAGTTTTAGACCCCTGCTTTAGAAGAACATGTGACATCGCAAAGACTTCTACTGAAGTCTGCGTTTCCAGTGGCGCTTTACTATATCGTTAACTCATACCGACACGTCCAAATTGCACTCCCAAAGAGCGCCTCACTGAACACCCTATTGCGCTCGGCATCAGCTGGTATACCCTCCGATTATCATGTAGTCAGTGTGCTCTCCATGGGAAGGCACCGTACTTATACATTTATTTCTCTCGCTACATTTTAACGCCTTGGACTTTCTATACAAATTCTTTATAAAAATGTGCCCAAAAAATTCATACAGTAAAACGATATTTGTGGAATTTCTGTGGAAGTGCTTTGTTCACGGTGGCACGTACTATAATACGTGTAGTAGCTAAACTTGCAACAGTATAATTAGCAAAAATAGATTAAAGAACTTTTAACCAAAACAGCACGACGCTCAATCCTAGTTGAAGGATAGAAGTGTTTTACACAGGGAGTCCACAACCCGTTGTAATATTTCCGTAAAGACGACGGTGCTTATTTCTACAGATGAAATCCGATTAATTGCATCCAGAAAACCGAAACTGAACGGTCAAAGGGCGGAGTTGCAGCTCCTTCGGTATTGCCCTGTGTGACATAGTTCTTCCCTCTCATTGCCATGTGACTACGACCATACGTGGCTGTCGAGTGGCTATTCCTGCCAGCGCGACCCGGCGCTCAACGAAACGATAAAAATCACATCTTGATAAAGACACCCGCTCATAGCCGCTCGGCAATACGAGGACAACTGTGTCATACAGGCCACTACCGAAGATAGCGGCAACTGCGATCTTTGACCACTGAGTTTCGGTTTCCTGGGTGAAATCAGCCGAACGTCATCGATCTGTAGAAATTTGCAGCGTCTCCCATTCGAAAATATTACAACGAATAATATATTTCCTGCATAAATAGCTCCCATTCTGCAATTATATTTCAGGGCCTAGCTGTCCTGGCTTAAACGTTCGTCTAATTTTTAAATTAGTTTCAAATATCAATAGTACTCGTATTGCAGTGCGTGACGCTGTCAGAAAATTCCGCATAAACATGCAAATATCAGTGCTTTTTGTATTTATAACATTTTTGGACTCTTTTCTGACACAATTGGTACCACAATTGGCACAATTGGCAGCTTAGGTTAGAGGCGCGACGGTAGACCACCGCGTTCTCTCATACATTCTCATTCGTCCTCTCAATAAAATTAAACCATCTGCCCGCTTCTTCGATTCCACACATGGTTCCCTTTAGCGGGAGATGGAGTAATTTTTTTTTTCTGCATTAAACTGAGTTACACGTAGATAAATACCAGTGCTGAAGCCTTACGCAGTACTTTCGCGAGGAGAAAGGTTTTCAACAAAGGGGATTAATTCGCCTCTAGATGCCTTCATATTTGCTATCTTTACCAGTATCTCCACCGATGTGCTGTTTCGGCATATTTCACACTGGGTGGAACTTCCAGTTTTTTTACTAACCGACGGTCCCTTGGAGATCTGCCTTTGGGATGCTCGTCTGTATGTCATTTGGATGTTATCCATTGTATGCACACGAGAAACCAAGCTTCAAAGTTGAGAGCGAAGTAAGCAGAAAAGTGCGGTGCAGCAGCAGGGATATACCAAGAAAATTTCTCCGAACAATTTTATTCACTTTTCAAGCAATAAGCAAACTGTTATCAAAGTCATAAACGTTAAGAATATTGGCTACTTCAGTTTGCGTGATTATACATGTCCAAATTATCGAATCAAACTATAGCGCTCCCGGAGTGAAGTAAGGCTTGTAAGCGAATTAACAGGAAAAATCGTGCAACTGATGGCACCATTTTATACTGCAAGAAACCTTCAAGACAGAGCCAAACAGCTGTGTCTTCTAATTTTGCACTAAAATACTAACGAAATACGTTGAATGGATGAAGCAGGTGCGCGACGAACCCTCAGGATTAAGGCAAACGAGAGGTCTTGTCGAGACAAGACGACAACGAATTTAGGACAAGTCAGCGATCCAAGTTGACCCTCGAGGCAAAGCCAGGCAGGCTTTTGCCGATTAAGCATGAAGGCGAATTTTTTTATAACCACTTCAACCTGTGAAATCGGTTTAAATCAGGGCCAATGCGAACTCTTGGACAAAGGGGTTTTAACGACTCAGCACAATGGTGAAATACAAACGGTCGACATACTCCTGTTTGAAATTATCGCCAACATCAGCTCTCAGGCAAACCTGGACAGAATTTTACCGATTCATGGAAATAGAAAATTTTGACCAAATCGAATTAATAATGGAAATCGTGTTGGAATCAACGCCGAAGTCAGCTCTTTCAATCGTTCTATTCACCTTATTGAATTTTGAACAAACCGGAAATCAGTGCTTGAATTCGTCATAGTTAAAACAATCTCAGAGGTCCACTGTTGGGTAAAGCCAGGCGGGGTTTTATCCATTCAGAACAATAGCGGACATTAAAAAAGAACAGTTCAAGAGTTGGAATTATGGTTGCAGTCATCGCAGGGGTCAACTCATGTCAAAGCCTTCTGGCTTTGAATTTCATCCATTCATCAAAATCGCCAATTAGTAATAAATCGGTTCCATCGTTCAATCACGCATGCTTGAGGTCATCGCGGAGGTCAAATCCTGGGCAGACCGAGAAGGGCACCTTTAGATTCAGCACTATGGCGAACTTTGAACAAATCGGGGAAATGTTTAAAATCATGTTTTAAATTCAATGTGCTGACGAAGTTTGCCAATATTTGAGTAATTTAAAATGCACTGCACAGCGTGCAAAATAAGGTAGAGATAAGAGAGATATAGGTAAGGTAATCAGACACACGTCCCGTTAACAACGCAGTGGAATTTTCAGTTATCGCGTATCTTCAAAGCATGGACATATGGGGCGTGATTCCACGTGGTTGACCCCCTTCGTAGCAAGTGCGAGCAGCATTCGTTGCACAATACATCATGCGCATCTTTGCTCCGCAGATGGTGGTGATGCTGACCTTTGTTTCACCCTCTGCGCCATTCCATATCTGCCCTACCGTAAGTGGCTGCCATGATTCTGTCCAAGATCGTCGTGAATTTGTCAACCGCACGTGCGGACTGCTCAAGCTTCCATCCTTCCTGGATGCACCGCTAGATGGCCACTTCGGCAGTTCTCGGACGTCAGCGCCGGCTGAATGGCAGCCCCTTCAAAAGCAGCCTGCTGACGAATTACTCCTTCAGTCGGCATGAGAGCAATATTCGTTGGATAGTGCATCATGTGTACCTTTTTTTCGCTCCGCAGGTGCGTAACAACTTGGCTCTGTATGCTAAACGGAGTGACAATCACTCCTATTCGCCCACTTGTGTTATATGCTACTGTGTGTGATTGCTTTGACGTAGCGCTGTTGTTGTTGCAATGCGGTGACGTCGAGGAAAACCCGGGGACTAAGGCGCAGAAATCTCCTCAGGATGCGCCTGCCTCGAGTAGTGTCCCTGATTCTCAATCCGATCAGATGAGCACTGTCTTTCCAATGCTTAAGGACATACAGAAGAAAACTGCTGAACTTGCTAAAGGTCGGATAGAGTTGAAATCAGACATGGAGGCGGTGGATGAGCCAAAACTCAATCGAAAACAAGCTAACCGACATTTTTCGCCATCTCGAATCACTCGAACGTAAATCTGCAGCACTTGACACTGTTTCCAACGATGTTGCCAAAATTTAAGGGAGGACTGAGTGGTTGCAGGATCCGCAGGAAAACATCGCCTCACGCTTAGACGACTAGGAGCTTTTTATGCCACTTGCTCGCCGCGTTGGGGGATGTCCTCTCGAGAGGGTACTGTACTCAACAGAAGGCGAGGTCGGGCGCTCTGCTTTCTTTAAGAAAAACCGATGGTCCTAGGTCCGGCAGTGGGATTCGAACTTGGTACCTCTCGCACTGGACGCCGATACTCTACCACTGCGCCACCGCCGCGTTTGCTTTTTCGTGCGCAAATTTTAGTCATATGCTAGTCGAAGTCAAGGTCATGAAATTAGCATATGGGAAGGAAGTGCAGTGCGAAGGGAAGGTAACCAATGGTCATTAATGGCGACAGATTGGATTCCAAGGGAAGCAAAAAAAAAAGCGGGGCGGGTAGGGGCGGGGCGGGGCGGGAGGCGGCAGGACGCTAGCTGGTCGGATTAGATTAAAATGTTTGTGACGATAACATAGCCGCAGTTACGACATGACCATGTTAATTGGAGAAAAATATGGAAGATATTTTTGCCCTGCAGTGGGCGTAAATAGGTCCCTGATGAAACATTTTTTCATAAAAATGTTATATTTATTAATACACCGTCTATAGATCCGTTATATAGGACGTATAGAAATGCAGTCTATACACAGGTAGCGTTAAGAGTTCTAAAGGTACTCTATAAAGGTTACTTTATAGAATTTAGTAGATACATCCCTTATAGAGCGCGTATGGTGAAGCAGTCTATAGAAAGAAAGCGTTAAATGTTTTAAAGACGCTCTATAAAAGTTACTTTATAGAATTCTGTACATATGACGTCAATACGCTTTCTATTGAGCGTGAAATGACGTGTTTCTATAGAAGGTATTTTTAGACTTTCTATAGTCGTCCTATGGAAAACACTCCATAGATGGCGAGTTCCTTTTGAGTTCCTTTAGACCCTATAGGAACTCACTAGGAGTTCTAAAGGAACTCTAAATCGATTTTCGTAAGGGGTTGCAGGATCCGCAGGAAAACATCGCCTCACGCTTAGACGACTAGGAACACAGATCAAAGCGAAATAACTTGATTTTTTTCTGGCATACCGATTCTCGTGAGTCGTGGCTCCAGACTGAACCGAAAACTCTAGATGCGCTGTCGTTTGCGATGGGAAATGCTTTACCGCCAAACTCAGTCGAACGCACGCATCGGATCGGGACCTTTTCAAACGCAAAATGTCGTCCCGCTATTATGAAACTATCAAACTTTAAAACTATGGAGAGTATATTTTTGTCACGCAGCAAAGCTGAAAGCTAGCAATATTTCAGTATCTGAGGGCTACTCAACCGCTACAAGGCTCGCTAGGGAAAAAAAAAAGGCAGATCCTACGTGGAGTGGGAATCAAGGAAATGCGAAGCACGCATCAGGAACGTAAAATGGGTTTGCATTGTTGTCTCGCTATACCGAGTTTGGTACATATGAAGTTAAAGAAACGGCCGCAAGAGCATCAAGACTGTGGCATGTAAACTATGCCGCTCATACACACATGTCATGATTCTGATGTTATGACCTGTCATTTACGTTCGTCATGCAGTCGTGTTGTGCCATAGCAATTTTGGTATACATCCCATTAACGAAACGCGTGGCATGTAAATCATGCCGCTCATGACATGCATGTCATGATTTTCATGTTATGACTTATCATTTATGTTCTTCATGCAGTCATGTTGTGGCATATCAATTTTCGTAAACATCCCATTATCGAAACGGCCAGGAGAGCACAAAATCATAGGCGGATAGATAGATAGATAGATAGATAGATAGATAGATAGATAGATAGATAGATAGATAGATAGATAGATAGATAGATAGATAGATAGATAGATAGATAGATAGATAGATAGACACGCTCAAAGTCGCCGAGGTTCGCTAAGAAATGTTTCGCATTTAAAAGCTTCTCGAATTTGGCAAAAAACAGCCTGATTCCCATTCACTGAAACTAAGTTTTAACAAGCTTTTCATTGGTAAGCAATGTTCCATGTGCGACCCAACAGTTAAGCGAGTTAAGCGAGTTCAAGGGGCTGTTCCAGACTACGCAAGCGCATCTTCCAAAACGCATCATCGCCCTGCTACAAAGGAACGCGCGAGGGGAAATGGTGCATCATTAACAGCACAAGCCTCAGTACTTGTTGCTAATGCTAGAAGTGTGATTAAGAAGAGACAAGCACTTATTTCACTCGTCGATAGCTGTGATGCTAGTATCATTGCTTTAACTGAAACGTGGCTACATCCCCACGTGCAAGATTGTAAATGTTTGATTTGTCACGCTTTCGTATGTTCCGTTGTGATCGCACTTCTCGCCAAGGTGGAGGCGTATTACTCACTATTCCGAGGTCCCTGAAGTGTCATCTTGTTCACATTCACGGTAACCTTGAGGTGCTTGCGTTGATGTCGGCCACCGTAAAGTTACGATAGCTGTTTCCTACCGCCCTCCCTCTTACCCACCCACGTTTACTGCTGAGATTCACGATGTGCTAAATACACTCACTTTGCGGTATTGTTCCAAGCCTATTGTATTATTAGGGGATTTCAACTTTCCCAACATACGCTGGGATACTGATCCTCCACGCTGTATTCCATTTTCATCGCAATGTAAAGAATTTCTTGATCTATGCTCTTTATTTTCTTTAACGCAGTTAGAATCGGAACCAACAAGGATCACAAACAACGCTGCTAACTTCCCTGACTTAATTTGATTCTCTCATCCTGAAATAGTTGTCAATATTTCATGCGTACCGGGTTTAAGTGATCACCTTGGTCTTTCCTTCGACTTGTTGTCTCCCGTGTTGAAACCTGTTGTCCAAAACAGAAAATAATTTATCACTACGACAGAGCAAAGTTTCACGATATTAATAGTGAGCTAGCCAATTTTCTTTATTCCTTTTTAAGCCGTTTTGATGATCGCACGGTCGATGAGAATTGGATTATTTTCAAAAATAAGATACCCTAGTTTAACGCCCATTTGAAAATGCTTTCCAGCAACAACAACAACAACAACAACAACAACAACACAACAAAAAAAAAGCGACCGTATCGTATTGCTAAAAAAAGTGATTCGGTTTCGATTCGAAATGGGATGATTACAATGAAGCAAACAATGCTTATATAAAGGCGTTAAAACGTGCCAGAAAGGGATTCCATGCACACACATTGCCGACAATGCTTGCGAATGACCCTAAAAAGTCTTGGCATGTTATTAACCCCTCCAATGATAATTAAGTGACTTTGATATATTCCGGCGGTTCACCGGTACACTCTTAGCACGGTAACCTTTAGTTTATTTTATAGGTACACAAAAATTTGAAAATATGCTCCTTTACTAAAGGTTAAAGCACTTTAACCTTTAGTAAAGGAGCACATTTTCACATTTTTGTGCACCTTTAAAGTAAACTAAAAGTTACCGTGCTAAGAGTGTACATCGCCAGCTACACTCTTAGCACGGTAACCTTTAGTTTATTTTATAGGTACGCAAAAATGTGAAAATGTGGCCCTTTTAGTAAAAGTTAAAGTGCTTTAACCTTTAGTAAGGGAGCATATTTTCACACTTTTGTGTACCTATAAAATAAACTAAAGGTTATCGTGCTAAGAGTGTATGTGCCGAGGTTATTAATACTGCCTTCTATGACAACTTTGTCGTGTGTTATAACCCTTTGTTTTCAACGTTTGAATGATGTAACTATGGATTGTATTATCATTGAACCACTTAAGGTCGAAAAAGTAATCAAAGCTCTTCAGTTGTCATCAAGTCGTGATGCTGATTTAATTAATGCGAAATTTCTGAAAAATATTGTTGTTTATTTTCCATTCTGCTTTCAAGAATTTTTCAGCTATCTTTAGACACCCGCCAGTTACCTGCTGACTGGAAGATCGGGAAGGTGGTTCCTCTTCACAAGTCCGGTAGCAGAATATTCGCCCCTCAACTACCATCCCATCTCCCTCACCAGCATTCCTTGCAGGTTCTTGAACACATTTTATACTCGCATTTAGCAAGACACCTGCACAATGACTCATTTTTCCCTAAAGCTCAACATGCTTTCCGAAAAAAACTTGTCCTGCGAAACCCAGCTTCCCTCTTTTACTCACAAGCTTCGTCTTATTCTTATTCTTGACAATGGTTCCTTCGCTGACTGCTTTTTTTTTTCTTTCAATTTCCAAAAGCCTTTGATAAGGTATGTCACCAGCTACCCCTATTTAAACTGAGTAAGCTTAGTCTTGACCCTAACCTGTCTCCATGACTTGAGCATTTCGTCATAATTCGATCACAATACGTTGCGTCTAATGGTCTACTTCCCCATTTAACCCTGTAGACTCTGGTATACCACAAGAATCAGTTTTAGCCCCTCTTCTTCTTCTAATTTACATTAACGATTTACCCAACGATGTTTATTCTAACAGTTACCTTTTCGCAGATGACTGCGTTACCCTACGTGAAATCTCAGATAGTTCCGATAACAATTCCCTACAGGACGAAATTATTGCTATTTCTAACTGGTGTGACGTCTTAACGTGACTAAATGTAAAACTATTCGTGTAACTCGTAGTAATCTTCCTCCACCGAACTATTACCTTAATAATGTCCCCCTAGAAGCCCTAACATCGAGTACCTTGCCATCATCCTCACCTCGACACTTTCTTGGTCATTACACATCGGTAACTTAATTACCAATACTAACCGCATACTAGGCTATATTAGGCGAAATTTGTCTTCGGCTCCTATACATCACTAAAGTTAACGTTGTATAAAGCACTTACTAGAAGTAAGACGGAATACACCTCATTTATCAGGGACTCGCACTCAGCTACCCTTGTTCAATTGAACTGAACTGAATTTATTTCTCATGTTTACAACAGAAAGGAAGAAGAAGCTAAGGGCCATGTGGCCTGGCTAAGGCTTCTGCTCCTGCAACAGCTCGGCACGCAGGCCGTACGTAGCACACCAGTCAGTACAAAATGTGCCGTACAGATTCAACTGAAATAGTCGCAAAATGAAAACGACATGTGTACACACAACAAAGTAGAAACATGCGACAGTCGCTAAAATAAACGTCATTTCTACAGAAAAACTCCAAAACAATGCCGCGCATTTCATTTACAGCAATTATAGCCGAACATCGAGTGTAACTGCCATGAAAAGCTCCTTACTCTTTATTCCGCTCTCATCCCGACGTAACTTGTTTTCGCCTTGGTTTATGCCGCAACATATACTTCTACCATTACTACCTGCACAGTCACCTTATATCATACCCTACTTAATTACATTTCATCTCGCATTAATCATCACCGTAAGGTTGGAATGATGCAATGCCATACGAGAAGCTGTCCCGATTCATTTATCCCAGGACCTTCCCGACACAGTTGATGATTGATTTGATTTGTGGGGTTTAACGTCCCAAAACCAGCTCTGATTATGAGAGACGCCGTAGCGGAGGTCTCCGGAAATTTCGACCACCTGGGGTTCTTTAACGTGCACTGACATCGCACAGCACAGGCGCCTCAACATTTCGCCTCCATCGAAATGCAGCCGCCGCGGCCGGGATTCGATACCGCGACCCTCGGATCAGCAGCCGAGTACCGTAGCCACTAGACCACCGTGGCGGGGCTTCCCGACACAGTCGCTATCAAGGACAACACAAGGTTTCGTGCCGCCATATCAGACATCATCGCTCCCGGACTTAATTAAACAATCAGCGTTTGTGTTAACTAGCTACTTTTGTTTTGTTTTTTTGTATGTTTTGTTTGTTTGTAACCCCCCCTCCCCTCTGTAACACTTCGGTCTTGAGGGCACAATATGTGAAATGAAAGTGTCTTGAAAGATTGTGCCTTTAAGAAGCACGCAATATCTACTACGATGTAACCACCGCACTCAGAAATAGGCCTTAAATCGAAGCCGTGGCTTGATTGGGTCAACCGCAGATAAAGAAATGCCTGACGTGAGCACCCCCAAAACGCCCATTGCATTTCCTTTGGCGCGTACGCGACAAGCGTTACGATGAAGTCCGCCGTTCAGCCAAGTATATAATGTGTTCAAGTTCTGTTCCATTTAAAAATACGAAGGTACGTCCTCAAAAACACAGGTGTCCGCCACGAGTAAGTTTGGTTGGTTTTCTGGGGTTTAACGTCCCAAAACCAGTTCTGATTATGAGAGACGCCGTAGTGGAGGGCTCCGGAAATTTCGACCACCTGGGGTTCTTTAACGTGCACTGACATCGCACAGCACACGGGCCTCAACATTTCGCCTCCATCGAAATGCAGCCGCCGCAGCCGGGATTCGATCCCGCGACCCTCGGATCAGCAGCCGAGTACCATAGCCACTAGACCACCGTGGCGGGGCACGAGTAAGTTTCGTGAGCTTGACATAAAACGAAGGTGTGTGTGTGTGTGTGTGCGCGCTTTTCCTCCTCTTCAGGATGGGACCAAGTGTATATGTCGTTGTACTCTCTGTTTTCAATCCAGTGCTCGTCAGAGGCATCACTAAAATAGGGGACCGCTCCGTTTTCCTTCAGTGATGCGACGCCTCTCGACGTCCACTTCAAGCAGCGTTTCCTGGTGGTTGCAGGGTTTTTGTATAGTGCAATTTGCGGTGAATTATGCTATGTTCAAACGAAGTCGCTGGGTTCTTTGCTGCGTGGTTGACAAAACATGCAAAACTGGCAAAAAGCGAGGCACAATATAAGTTCTTCCCCCACCCCCCTCCTCACCCCCCTTTTCGTATGATTCATCTTACTGCGCGTGTCAAAAACCTTATATATATGCGAGTTATTACGTATTCTATAAAACTCCGCACTGACACCGAATTATTCATGCTCAATCACGCGCTTTCTTTCTCGCTGCACTTGCCACAGTATAGTCACTGCCCTTGGAACATTGGGAAGCGTTCGAGCGTAGCGAAGCTCAATGCCGAAAGACGTGGTGCCGTTCCTAGTCGCAGACGTATACCTACGCTAGCCGTAACCACGAAAATCTGCGACTCTCCGTCAGCGATCTCGACGCGTTGTTATACACGATCACTCGTGCGAGAGGCTCGATGCACGCCGTCTAAACGATGTATGTCGTGGTGGTGCTAAAACATCGTCCCTTATCGTTCTTAAGAGTTGCAAGACGCAGGCACGTACCGGCCCGGCGCCGTACCTCTATCGGTGCGCTATCGTGGGGCGCAAGCTTATCGCAGTCCGCGGCAAGGTGCGTGTCGCGGGGGAATCCGGCCGAGCCCAGCAAGGACTCCAGAAGCTGGTCTCGCACCTGCGTCAGCGTGGGAGCGTCCACACGACGTTCCCGGACGCCGGCTGGTCTTCTCGCGCGTAGGCCCCAGGCTCCTGAACGACTGTGGGTCCCAACGGTGAGCTGCGCTTTTCTCGGTCGTCAACCTGCACCGCACGTAATCTCTTTGCTGGTTCGAAGTCACTCGACACCCGACAGAGCAGGGCGCTACGGCGAACCGCCGAAGTTCGAAGGCAAAGGGCCCCTCGCCCGACGAGATTCGGCCTTTTTTATAACCGCACAGGGTGACCCACAATCGCGAAACAACCAGGAAACAGCATCCGGGCCCGACGACCTGACTGGCACCGTTAAACTGCCAAGGAAACAAGGACCCAGAGGTGAGCACGTTTATTTCTTCCTGCTGTCGGAGGCATGGAAAACCGCAGTACCTATGCATACGCGGAATTAAGTCGAGGAGCGTCAACTCGCCCTTGCGCTTCCAGCGTTGCTCTCTCACTCACGCATCGCATTATAGCGGCGTTTAAATTTTCGCGGTTTTATAACGGTGCGCTGGGTTAAAAGCATATATATCATCGCCTTTGAAAGGAAGTTTGCATTATAGATGTTACAGAACCGATACACCGAGACATTCATGATGCTTATATGTGCACGTTCTGTATGAAAACAGCGCAGTTAGCGATTTGCCAGAACAATGATGCAATGTCTACCTCGGAAATTATCCAAGTGTATCGCCGTAAGGAAAGCACCCGCTCAGAGCGCAGGTGACAATGGCTAATGTAACAGCACCATCGACTACCCGCTATCAGCAGAGAAAACCAGTTGAAAAAGTGAGACTATCTTCGTACGCACTCCTAAACCTTTACATGCGAGAGCTGACGACACGTACGCGGTAGCAGGGATAAGTTCATGAGGAACAGTCGATAGCTCTTTTTGTTTTTCTTCTCCTCTGTGTGAATGATACCTATCTCAGCCTTGGTACATATATAGACCATCTGTGATTCGACTAATAAAAGCATCCTGTTAGCATTGTGCTGTTCGATAACGTTTAGGTGAGAAAAAAGTCTGGCACTGCTACTGCAATTTATAAACTATGCTCATCAATATAAGGCATTGTCAAGGACCAGGTTCTTACATATAGCCTATCTTCGTGAAACGTTTCTTTATTGCGTTGTGGTATAAATCTTTATAGAAAATGAATGTTTTTGTTGTTGTTGTTGTTCTTGTTCATTACACAACTGCAAACATTACCGGGTTTTTCTTTTTCTTTCATTTCCGTTTTTTTTTTAAAGAAACGTGATTCGTTTCCTTATCTTCGGGATACGCTCGCTTGAGTGCCTGCAAGTCATACTGCTCGTAAAATTGCTCTCATATGATCAAACTGCGCGCGCAGGCATTGCACCAATAGCGAAGCCACGAAAAACATATTTCTTCGTTACCCGAGTTTAGCCGTCTCTTTATTTTGGTCTGATTATATTTCATTGCAAATGTCGGTGTGCGTATAACGGAGAAATCTATCGACCTCAGCGGACAAGGAAGCATATTTTTTTACGATATCTTTCTTTTTTTTTTTACTTAGTCTTGTTCATAAAAGGACTGAAAGCTGAGCGAGTTGATAGAGATCCACTATGGAAAGAAAAGGCGTGTTTTGCACGCCTTTGCTTTCCATAATTGGTCTTGTACCGCAAACTTTCGAAACCCCTGCGCTACTGCATACAGATATATTTCGTCGTCCCACAAATTGGTTTGACGTCCATGATAACGCACCTACGCGGATGAAGCTTTCTTTGCTCGGTTTTCTTTTTTTTCTGTTTTCTTTTTTTTTTCCTGAGAAAGTATACCATGTAGGCGCGACGCACCGCGCTGCAGAACTACAGCGCTGCTGCGCAGGATGTGTCGAGTTGGCCGCGACTTAATTATGCACAAGATGAGACTGATGGAGAACCAGCGTTGCGTCCCGATTAAAGGATGGATGCGCGCTTAGCTCGAGGTTTCTAGTCTTTCGCCCTCTTGTCAGTGTGTGCAACAAGGTGTGGTATGATGCAACTTGCTCGCAAGAAATGCCAATGTGTGTGCCCACAATACTCATGCCTGCAGCGCTAGCCAGAACAAAAAGTATACCTAGAATACGCACTATACTATATGAGCGAGATACCAGAACGCTGACCTGGCTTCTAGAGCGCAGAATGAGCTTAGGTACGTCATTTGTGTAGTCCACTTGTAGCCACAGCGCGTGTTTGGAGGCGCTTGACGCTTCATGGGCGGGCTGCGCATGCGCCTTCGGTACTGTGACAGCACGCTGTCAGTGGCCACGCGGACCCTCCTCGAGCCTATCGCGACAAAAGGCGGAAAGTTGCTCAATCGTAAGTACGGAGGGTGCTCGAGTATAGCGATGGAGCAGCCTGCCAAGAGCTCACTCATACCGCAGCGGTGGCCTAGAGTGTCCACTTACAATGTGAGAGGTAATGGGTTCGATCCCCAGCTACAGTGAACTCGACCCTTCTAGTTTAATGCACTTCAGTGCCACCGACCACCCACCGGTTTTTCTGATGACGAGAGAGATACCTTGGCCTGGCCCTCTTTGCTGGGGGGTAATCTCCTGTCTCGAGAAGGTGGCACCTTCATTACACTCGTCTGCAGTTCAGCCGTCAGCTACGAATTTTTGGTGGACAATTTCATGGCAGTCAAAAATATAATAATAATAAACGAGTAAATACTGTCATCACGACTCGTGTTGCGTAGTTCCTCACTGCTGCGTGATTTCAGTTCGATGTCGTATCCGTAAATGCAGGATTCGTTACCAAATTCTCTGCAAGGATCCATCTGATGTTTTCTATTGAATGCAACATGTCTCGTTTTTTTCTTTTTTTTTTTTTCCCCGGAGTGTCTGCTTTCGCAGACCAAGTGCTTCTGATAACAGCCCTTCTGCAGTCACTCACCGAACGGGACAGAACGTGCGCAATTGCACTTTGCACTTTTGCGCGAGCCGAAATGGCGTGCTAATATTGCATCATTCCTGGAGCCCTTGGCGTCCTTCTCGGGAGCGCAGGACCCACATTTGATGACAGTTTGCTGTTGTTGTTGTGGGGTTTAACGTCCCTAAACCAGCTCTGATTATGAGAGACGCCGTAGTGGAGAGCTCCGGAAATTTCGACCACCTGGGGCTCTTTAACGTGCACTGACATCGCACAGCACACGGGCCTCAACATTTCGCCTCCATCGAAATGCAGCCGCCGCAGCCGGGATTCGATCCCGCGACCCTCGGATCAGCAGCCGAGTACCATAGCCTCTAGACCACCGCGGCGGGGCATTGATGACAGTTTTTTTTTCTTTATTCCGGCTATATATTGCCACAGCCTGTATATCATGACAGCTGATAATTCCTGCTCCATATTTACCGCGTTTCCCAAGAAACTTGATATTGATCCTGTGTTCCGTCTGTTTGCCTGTACATACATTACGACAAAAGCTAAAATAGGGGTCACACACACACACAACACACACACACACACACACACACACACACACACACACACACACACACACACACACACACACACACACACACACGTGCGCGCGCGTGTCCATAAAACAACTCTGCTTTTTCATAGAACAGTCGAGATCGCACTGGAGATAATCGGAGCCGTCCAAATGGGAAGAATTGGAAAGCAGCGCCGCGATGTCCTCACCCTGTACTGACTCACTGCATCAACCTTTACGTAGAGATTCCTCAAATTAAAACCTTCGGATATCTCAGAGTTGCCAGCTACGCAAATGCCGCTTGCACAGGCGGCTTGTCCACTTTAGCGACAATTTTCACGGAAAAGTAAATCGCACAAGACACAAACAAATGAAGTCTTGCGTTTTATTGTATTTTATTTTGCTGTTGTGGTTCATGTTTGTACGATAAACTTGACACTTCTAGAGTGTATGTGCAGCCGAAGTATTCATTGCCAAATTTAACGATCAGTACAGTAACTTACATTCAGTGATTCTCGATAGAAAGAACTCCCACATTAGGGGATAGAAGCCAATTTTGTTTTTGTCATTGAAGGGGTGAGGGAACGGGGCAGTTCTTGTCAGCACCGCCTGGCTTCAATAATGAAGCGTTACATTAAAGCGAAGAAGTCGTTTTTTTGTATTGTTGTTGGAACCCTGAGTGCGAAAGTAGCCTCAAAGTGATTAAAGAAATTATGTTTCATGAAATATTCAGCGGTATACCTTTAGACGTGGACAGGACAGTTAAGAAACACGATATCAGAAGAGAAATATCGGAAGCACACTTTATCAAGCAGAAAGCCGACACATACATCCGCACCACATCTATTTCCTTGCGTGACTCTGAGATTGGCATCCTAAATAAGAGCTGATAGATGTATTTCTAGCACCTTATGTTTTCCATTGGCCTGGCGCATGCGCTCATTGTCATCATTTGTCATAATGGATTACATGTGCGGTTTTCAATAAACATAGTTGGAGTAGCGCCCTTCCCGTGCGTTTCTTAACTGTCCTGCCCACGTCTGAAAGTAGCGCGGAATATTTCGTGCGACATGTTTGACCGACTAGCCCCGCAACGTGTTTTGTTAAGAAGACGAAAGCTTAAAGGGGCCCTGCGACACTTTTTCAACTGCCGTCTGCGGTACTGCAGTGTGTGTAGGATCGAATGCTGAGATGAACGCAAAAAGAATTATGCAAATCTGTGGTCTAGAACTGGAGTTATTAGCCCTCGAAGTTCAAAACACGAGCAGACAGCATGAAACCAACATTCCCTTTCGTATTTCGCTCTCCCGCTGACGTCAGTGGAGGCGTCCAATTGCAACGCGCGTCTTATAGAGCGACACCGGAAGACGCCGGGAGCAGAGCGCGCGCGCGCGCAGATAGCGTCCCGCCGTCAACACACCTGGTGTCGTTTTGCAAGTAATGTCAGATACTTTCTCTCTATCTTACGAAGCATAAAAACTATTTTAGTACATTTTGGTACTGAATAGCGTGATCAAGCAGACACCACACGTGTGTAACAAGCACCTTGGAGCGTCAAGCCAATCAGAACGCCCGGCCTGGCCCCTCCTATGTCGTCACTCTATGTCACTTCCTGTAACAAACATCTCCGTTATGTGTCGCCTCAGTTCAAACAGAAGGCGATTTTGGGCGGCTTGTTCGCTGAAATAAAATTATAACCACTCTGCTTTCCGCGTTTCTACTCTCGCTGCGACATCCCCGCGTGCAATAGTTCTAGAACAAGGAGGTTCCATTAAACTTCCGGAGTGGAAGTCCCTGCAGCTGCCTACGGGGCCAAGTGAAGCCGGCGGCGGCCATGTTACTAGAGCAAACAGTACGCGGGCGCGCCATAGACGGCAATGTATTAAGAGAGGCGCTCGACTTGTTTTGCAACCTCACGATAAAACATTGAGACAGAAACGAATTTTATGCTTATGCCAATTACCAACGGTGTTTTCTAGTTGAGAAAAAAATTTTCCCGCGTCCGTACTCAGCTGAAGGCGTCGAGCAAAACAAAAGAACACCGCTGACTGAGAGGTTCTATGCAAATCGTACTTGCTGGCTTACTGTGTCTGTTAGTAGAAACTAGGTTTTTGTGATGCGGTGATGCGATATAGCGCAAATATGCGGCACTGTGCGACTGCCAGCTGACGTGAAATGCATTCGTTCCCTTTATTTAAGCATATATCCAACCCATTGAGTACAGCGCATGTTTTCTGCATGTTGCCTTAACTAACCGCGCACGCTCTATTTTTTTTTTTTTTCGTATTTCATGTACATTTTTCCAAATGGTTCGTTGCTCTTAGCGTTTGCGAAGTCTTCTCAGATCCGCGTCTGTCAAGACCCGTTGGGTGCGTTCGGAAAACTTTCTCATTTAGTTCTGACTGTAAACGTACATAGGAGATTTCTTAGACGGGACACGCGTCGAAAAGCATGCACTTGAAGACAGAGGTCGGGTTGTTCGGTGTCACTAGAGCAGAGGTGATCGAGTGGCTGTTTTAAGCTTTCCATCCACCCCTCCGAAACCACATGTTCTCAGTCAGAAGGATATATACGCACAGTATTTTTTTTTTCTCTTCATTTTCGAAACCAGTAGCACGGAGAGACACGCCATACGTACGTGCTCGCTGCATTTGCGCATTCGTCAACACGTACGCGTAACAAATCTGCGTCTATGCTCCGGAAAGATGCCCTTCCTCTAAAGTTCGCATACAAACACTGCAGTGACTATCCAATATGTGCATCATGTGTATTTTAGCAGAACTCGAGCCCGTAGCAAGCCTGTATGCACGCATCTGAAAACGAAGCGCTAGCAAGTATTTAAAGCTTACAGTTATCTTTCATACCGGTGTAGGGAGGTAATATATGGATTCGAACGTTTAAAATTGCCCTCTATTTAGCAAAATGCACTGAAAACGGGCAGCCGTACGTGAAGAAAGTGAAAAAAACTTACACGTGAAATGTCCTTCGAGGCTTCTTCTTAATGCGATTTGTGCAGCCGAAAGCGACGCACGAGGTCACCGTTGCCTTCTCAGATATTTAGATGCTTAATAAAAACATGACACAGTGTACCACGAAAGAGCGTCGCGCTGTCTACGCGCTCCGCCATCTGCGTGGTCGTCTGCTACTGTTTCCTTGAGCAAGATGGCGGCGACGGCTTCACTTTCGGCGGCACGCTTCCACTCCAGAAAAGTAATATATAACCTCCTTGTTCTAGAATCAGTGATAAAAACGGCCTACTCAATTTGTGTCGCAGGGCCCCTTTAACAGGCGTCAAATAAAGCGGAGTTGTTCTTATACGGCTATCGCCACGCTTTTAATACGTATGACGGTATTTACAATAATGATGGAATTAGAAAAAAAAATCCACAGCATATCCACGGAGTGAATGATGATGAGTGGGCGAAGCTCCGGAAGTTTATCGTAGATCGTGCAGAGTTCCGGATTAATTTAGTTAACGCGCACGCTACGAATCCTTATGGTTCAACTACGCACAAGTGAAATCTCCCACCGGCACTTCATTGCAAGTCAAGATCCAGTGCCTAGTGGCCGGTGAACGGTTCTCCAGCGCGAGCAGTCGGTATTTTTCAATCAAGAAACTCGCTAGAAGACGCTGCCTGCGCCAGCGTTGTCTCTCGCGGGTGAGGGCGCGTTCTCCTTCTTTGCGAGCTGGTAGAGCGTTCATCGAAGAAAGAGCGTTTCCATAGTCAACGCGCGCCTTTCGCTCTCTCTCTCTCTCTCTCTCTCTCTCTCTCACAAGACAGCAGATGGAAGAGTGAGAGAGCTCGCGCGCCGGGAGGCACGCGCCGAGGGCGAGCGCGAGCCTCCCGGAGGCGCGAGGTAGCTACATACATACTACTACTACAGAGGAGGGAACGACCCACACCCTAAGGAGCTTCGCCCCTAAAAAGAAAAAAAAAACAGGCCTGCGCAGAGGACGCAGCACGGTGGCAGCGTAAGCTAGATATTGCTGCGTTCTCCCTCATTTTTCTCTTTCAGTCTTGCTTTATTCTGCTTCCTCCCCTCCCCCCTCTTATTTCTTTTCCATCGTCTGCATTTTCTGCTTCCATTTCCTTTTTTTTTCGTTGTCGTCGTCTTCCTCTTCGATCGTCGTCTTCTAGCCGTCTTCGCCGTCTTCCTTCTCTTAATCATCGTTCTCGTCGCCTTTTCTCTCATCCTCGTTGATGAAACCACAGCCGACCGCCGGTAACATATTGTAACACAACTCGTAACAATACAATGTCCTGAAAGACCGCTCCTATAGGAGTCAGAGTCGTCGCTGAAAACAGCGCTCAGCCATGTGGTGAGAGCCAAGGGTGCATACCACTACCTCTCCCACCATATCAGAGCCGTTGCTGATAATGGAGGATGCCGAACCATGTGGCGAGAGTCTGTCAGGGTTCTAGTGGCATCCCTCCCCACCTCCCCATCGAGCTGGATTGACGATCGCAGAGGCATGAAGCTTTTTTTTTTTTTTTTCACAATGGAAGCTGACACGGGCGGCGGCGGACACCATCGCCACCCACTTCGGCCACTGTAACAAGACCATAACAGCTTACGCTGTTAAAAGAAAAGAGAAATATTGTTTAGCTATTCGAGTCTTGCAACTGTGCACTGATAATGTCGCTGATAATACATTTTCGAACAAAAATTATTCGTAGCACTTGAAAGTATCTTATCGATGATTCAAACCCGCTGCACTTTTCTTGATTACATTCTTTTTTTTTCCAATTGTCAAAGCTGTGTCGCGAAATTTTAATTTACGAAAACAAAGGATAGAAAGTGAGATAAGAACGCTAGCGCCCCTCAAGCGATGCAGTAATGCTGTTACATTGGTATCAGATTAGGCAACTCACTTGTATAAATGGCTTATACGTTTGGGCTGCGGAGAGCGAAGTCCGGAATGAGCGGTAATTATTTTTTTTTCCGGTCAACTACCGGGCGTCCGGTGATGATTAAAGAACTTCTGGTAGTCAAAATTATTCCAGAGTCCACCACTGAGGCTCGCTCATAATCATATCGCAGTTCAGGCTCAGATAATTCTCGTCTTTCAATTTTAAATTATTGACCGGGCGACCAAGTAAAATCACTTGCAGCACGCTGGTGTAAATGTTGACCATTGCTCAGCAAACAGCCTCGCTACTCTGCAAGTGCCCTCTCAGGTTATACGGCATAGATAAAATGTAGCATATTGCACTCTTGCCCAACAATTAGGCCGCTCGTCACTTCTTCGCGTTCGCTAAGTCGTATCGTTAGACTAGTGGCTCGTTTTAAAACCGGATTGAGATTTTTGATTTAGCGCTCGCGATTCATGGCCGTATTGGCGCACACTTAGTTCCTTATTCTTCTATCTTCCCTTTCTTTTTATGGCTCTAGCACCTAACGACGTTATGTTTCTTGCGCGGCACACTGGCAGCGGACCGGAAGTGAGGGATGTTGTGGAATTCCGAAAACCGTATAGTAAGGAAACTAAAGCTTATAACAAAGTGGACGGCGTTGTATAGAATACATACGATGCGCAAGCATACGTTTATTATGTTTTTTAACTGACGTTACGAGTTTGAAGTACGGAAAATGCAACTAGGACAGTAAAAATGCTAAGCTTAATGTCCAGTCCCATAGCTTTATAGTGAAGTATGATGGCACAGACGCCCCTATACATAGAGGCTCAAGTTAATTCTATAGCCACTTGAGTTTTCGGTAACGTGCACTCAATGCACGGCATACGAAGACTGCGTTATTTACCCCCATCACAATGCGGCTGCCGGAGACGGAACATGACAAAGGTGTATCTGGCTGGTAAATGTTATGTATCGAATAATCTACTGTTGCCCACACTTTGCGAATACACAATAGAAAATTGGCGAGATATGTGGGAGATGGCTGCAAACGAAACTATGTCGGTCACATCGTCTATCTCACACTATATTTAACTTCTTTCTTTTTTTCTTTTCGCTTAAAACAGGGTGAGGGGAGGAGCGTTTGCCCTTCGAAGCCACTTTTTTTTAAGCATTTCCTCGTATATCCATCGAACCAAGCCATAAATCACGTACAGATAAGGTGAATAGAACAAATGCCATCACGCGTGGACACCAGAGAACACCTATATAGCCGTGGACACCACAAAGATCATTGAGAAAGTTGCGCACACGGATTCCGTATATTAGAGGCGGACAATGACCGCATCTGGCATGTTCTCCGATGACGGATCGTCACGCGCGGTGTTGCAACCACGCTTGAAACAACATTGACAGACGTGGCGTCGCCATGAGGAACACAGCTATCGCTCGTTTCTCACAGCTGCAACCGCTCGCATGACTCGGTGTTTGCTTGAGCTTCCGGCTGCCGAGCTTCGACGGCTGCTTGGCATTTCTCGTTCTATTTTTTTTTTTTTTTGTGCGTATTTCTTTAGCATGCCCTTAAGCGTGCTTGGTGAGGAATGTGTTGCCTGCTCTGTGTGCGTGAGGTTGCACTGTGTAAGTTAAACACGGCACTTTCATTTTTGGCCGCGTTCATCGATTTACATTTTGGTCCCATTGAAAGTTTATTGTTGTATCGTGTCACTCATCCCAAATCGAACAATGCAGCAGCATTATCTGACACTTCTCCCATTGTGTGAAACGCTTACTTACACGTGAGCATGCATCAGTCCACTTTAGCTCGGTATAATCTCAAATCATTTGTTCAGCGATTTCATAACGTGTTTCGTTAAAAGAAAAGAAAAAAGCCTGTGTAAACCTTCTTATCTTTTAATGAACACGTCGAACACGATAACCCTGCAGTTCCGGCGCTGTATATAGTTATTCAAGGTGCCTCGCTAGCTCAGCCCAGCTTTCCACACGATAAAGCGTGGCATATGGTAAATGAGTTCTGCGGAAACCCGCAAGGCGGAGTAACGTTTTTTAAAAGAGAAAACTAGCATCCACCCGTTTGTAGGAGAAAGCTACGAGGAACTCCGCACGGATTTCTGAGAAATGAAAGCTTCTGAGTTGGCCATGAAGCGTTTCCCTGCGCCAGAGGCGTTTGCTTCGTATGCCTAGAACACCACAGGACAACGCTACAAGAAGGCGTAGGAAACGTTTCTTGCGACGCTTTTATGTACGCGAAATAGGCCAGCTATCAGTTCGCGCATCACCGTGTTTGTCTTCGTATGTCGTCTCTCCCATGTATTTCGTCAAAATCTGGTTAGCGTGCTCAGCTCTGAAGTTGTAGTACGTCCCTGTAAATACGGTTACATTTTTTGTTCCGCTCCCAAGCAGGAAACCTCAGTCTCTAAGTTCTATACCGGCAGTGTGTGTGTGTGTGTGCGTGTGTGTGAGTGTGTGTGTGTGTGTGTCACCTCCAAATGACATTGATGATTGCGCATGACATTGCTTCAAGTCCTGTTGTGCAAAATAAGAGAGCATTGTCATGATTTAAGTTATGTGTTTTAATGATTATATATATATATATATATATATATATATATATATATATATATATATATATATATATATATATATATATATATATATATATATATATATATATATTATATATTCCATCCGAATGCGCCATCCTGGATTCTTCCTTTGTGCAGTTGCGGCTGATGCAGTGCGACCGAAATACAGTGGACGACTCTAGGATATAGGTCCGCTTATCTCTTGCCATTCGGCTCACTCTGCAAACACCGGCGGTACGGAGTGCAAACGGGTTGTGTTATCGGCGCCGCGAGAGCACCTTTCCGCGCCGAGAGTAAATAATCTTGCAAAACCCATTAGCACCAGAAGCAGTAAGACTTGCCGCGCACAAACCGCAGCTGTACTGTAGTGCCCAGTTTCGTGGTCCTCGAGACTATGGCACCTTTCTGCGGCTGGAAGCGAGCCAACAAGATCAACGTAAAACAAATAATGTGGCCGTGCTCTTTCAGAGAACCTGCGATACGCGCTGGTTCAATGGAGTCTTGACTTCCCTGCAATTCGTGCGATCTGCTGTCGACCCTGCTATTTTGAATGCACCTCACGACTGACTTGTTTTTTCGTTTCCATATTCTTGAGGAGTAATTCCTATCCTGGAGTTCCTCATTTCTCAGACAGAAAGCAGTGTGCAGAAAGCAGAAAGCCCCGCTCCACGTATAACATAAGTGGATGCGCACATGTGTATGTCAGTAAGTACATACACAACTGTTGTTGTTATGTAGGGTTTAACGCCCCAAAACCAGCTCTGATTATGAGAGACGCCGTAGTGGAGGGCTCCGGAAATTTCGACCACCTCGGGTTTCGCTGACATCGCACAGCACACGGGCCTCAACATTTCGCCTCCGGCAGTTTCAATGCGATAGCGTTAGAGAGCTCGTTTCGCAGAAATTCCGTTATCGGTGTTGATGTCGGCGTCATTGCTTGCGCGCGAAAAATCTGCGTTGTTCATGAGCGAAAATTCGAGGTTGATGCAAATAAAAGAGTAATAAAAAGAGCCAGGCCTGCGCGGAATCGCAGGACAGTGACAGTGTAACCTGGAGGAGCGACCTTCCTAGGGGCCATTGTAAACGCTTGGGGAAACTAGTGCAAGTACAGGTGGTAGGTATCCCCTGCGCCATAACTCTGAGGTTTGGGCTTCTCTATGCACAGCGGTCAGTTGTGCCCGACATTGCCTTGCTGCAGCCGCGCGTGTAGCTCTGCGATTCGCTTGTTGAGCAGCGTTCCGCACCTTACGAGGAGGCGCCATCAGGTATACCGAATAGCTAATTGTCAGGTTGCTCTCGGGGCTGCGCACGTCGCCTGCCGCGTGATGCATGGCACGATACAACAAAACTGCTTCAAAGGGCAGCGCTTCGTAATAATGATGACGGAAATATTGAAGAAGATTTTTTTCATAATGATGATGTTGATGACGCCTCTGTAATGGGTGCAGAGCTACAAAGCATGCACCCATGTGTCCTTTCAAATGATTCCTCGAAATCGTTATTCAATCCACTTTCCGCAACGCGTAGTGGCGTATTACTATTCTGCCACGTAACATTACATTTGTTAATACGATTCCTCGGCAGGCTTTATACCTGTTTAGGTCTTTTAGCGATGATTTTTCAAGCACAGGCGTAGCTCGGTATAGTAGAATGCTCGACTGCCACGCAGAGGACGTGGGATGGAATCCTCCTCGTTCTTGGTTATTTTATTTTTCTAAAATGTGCGTGATAGTGGTTACAGACACCGGCGGCGGCGACGGCGGCGGACAACTACGGCGCCAAAAAACGGCCGTTGTTGTGATCTCATAACAGCTTACGCTGCAAGAGCCTTGGGTGACCGGGGAATTGAGCTTGGGAACCCTCGCTCGGCCACACCGCTTTCTTTCCCCTTTATTGCATGGAAATATATTCAATAAATGCGTAGAAACTATTCATATTATACAGTTGCACGCATATTAATTATACTCTAATATACAAAACATTTTGCACTTCTAAGTTCATAAAATCTTCAAAAGTCAGGTACAACCGTCCAGAAGTGAAAGCCTGTCCGAAACAGGATCAAAAGTCTCAACCGCACCCCGCTTCTTTTTTTTTTTTTTTTTTGGACTTTTCAGTCCCAGAATGTGTGGAACTGTGTCAAGGTAAAACATATCAGCCTGTTCTGGCTGACTTGAAGCTTTAAAATTTCTTAAATTTTACCAATTAACCAAGTACATACATCCAAGTAGGAGGTTCAATCTGTGTTAGACGAGGCCCATTTGTTGTGCGATGTCAGTGCACGTTAAAGTGCACGTCAGTTACGGTAGTCAGAATTCCCTGAGCCCTCCACTACGGGGTCTGTCATAATCATAGCTAGTTTTGGGACGTAAAAACCGAGAAAACAAACAACAAATCTGTGTTAGAGGCACGCCGCGTATATAAGATACACTTTCTACAACGTTATCCCTTGTTGATCTTATTTTAATTAAGGATCAGTGTGTCTCAGCGACATACGCGTCTTCAGGGATGTATACTCACCCCCCTCCCCCCAATTCTTCTCTAGATAACCGGTGACTTGGTATCCACACACATCCCCCCCCCTCCCCCCCGAAAAAAAAAAATGTCGAAATTCTAAATAATCCCCTACGCGTATTCTACAAACTTTGACGGCCCAGAAGCATAAACATATCGAAAGGTATCCATATATCCTCCTGCCTTCTTCATCTAGAAGTGTGTGCAGCGCTACACAAAACATGGGCAACGAAGATGCACAGTACAGGTAGGTGCGTCTTCTTCTCTGTCCGTGTTTTTTGTAGCGCTGTACCCACCTCAAGATGAACTATCACCAAATAGCTTATGTCTCATTTCTAATGGTGCCTTCTTCATCGGCGAGTTTTGATGGCGCATCTATGTCAATTGGCGCAAGACGACGAGCTAGGCCACGCAAGACGGAGGCAGAGAAGGCAGATACGAAAGCTGACAGTTACGCGACTAGGTGACTGAAGAGCATGGCAAGCGGAAGACAGCTCGATGAGAATGGGGCCAGGCATCGCTACCGCGTTCAACTTTTAAGGCGAAGCTTAGGGGTCTCACAATTTTTGTTGTATATGTCATCGTCACATGAGAGAAACTCGATGAGGGCAACATTTTGTCCCAGCTGGCATTCGGAATGAAACGTCACGTGCTATATGTATTGTTAACGTGATGCTAAAGCATATAACAAATAAGGAAGACGAAAATCCCCGGTAGAATATCCTCTGGGAGTTGCCAACGTAACGCTTAAAGGAGTACTGACACAATTTTGCGGCTGCGCAATAGGGACATTTTTCGTTTTCTAGCCATGCATTGTTAATGCCCTCCACACACTGGAGCCAGGAAACACGTGCAAGGTATTTTAGTTTAATTTTAAAGTTTTCGTCACCTAGCATCTGCCAGCTAGCCCCAGCGCAATGGACATACGATGACGTATGAACACAGTCTCATGGAAATTGCCGATATCGCTTTCAAGAGTCGCTAGACGACCGTGAAATCGTAGTTCTTTGTGTGCCCCACGTGAAATTGACCACAGTCGACAAAGTTGCAGCGGCGCCAACACCAGTTGCTGTTCCCACATGACTTAGACGTAGGTCCGACTGTACTGACACGTCACTAGGAAACCGCCCCCTCGAAATCGAAACCGAAAGTGGGAATTTAAGAGCCGCGTTAAAAATATATTCATTGCGTTGCAAGGCACCGTGATACTCATACGCCAGTGCTTTTATTTACAGCAACAATACGAGAATGTCAAAAATTCGTGTCAGTACTATTTTAAGCGTTTGCCACTATAACTACTTGCTGTATCGTCGCCGTATGATGCTGTGTTGAGGCGACCAGTGCGCTTTTTGTTCCCGATGACGTCCGATATCACGCGCTTGTATTTCCTGCACACGCTCTGCGTTGCAACCTTTCCCCAGAACATCGGCTAGGCGTCTTTTCTTCTCCTTTCTAGCGTTCGTTAGCGTCTGGAAAGGCGCAAAGGAACCCGCATCCCGCGGCCACCGAAAAAAATTCGCAAAATCAGAATGCAATGTCTCCAATAATTCAGGGCAGCTTTACACGTTGTCCTAAAGGGGGCTTCTATATTCCACCAAGTGACGCTGTCCTCTTCCATTTTTATGCCGCCGGTACAACGCATTCATATGGTGCACATACACTCAGTTTCCACAAGCTCAGACACAGAAGAGCAACTCCAAGCAGTTCCAACTGTTAAGACATTCTATCTGTTTTATGTTTAAGCTAATCGATGGCTGGCTCAAGCACGCGCTTCCACTATTATTGATATGACAGGCCTCGACCATTAAACGCGTTTCTTCATTCTTATGCCTGTACAGAATCGCGTATTCGTGTAACTTGGGCACGCAGTTGCAGTTCCGGCAGTGCAACGATAGATTAGACGGCGTTCCACCTGATAACGACCTTCTATGTTCAATTAATCTCAGATTAATACAGCGCCATCTCTGCCCTACGTAGATATGTCCGCAGCTAAATGGAATCTTATAAACTACACCCATGCGACAGTCGGTAAGATTATTGTTGGCTGTGTGCTTAACCTGACAAATATCTGTTCGCTTTTTTCCTTGCAACTGCTCATTTTTCCTATGCGCGGCAGCACAAATCTATACCTAACTTATTGGGAGCCGTAAAGACAACGTGAACATACCATATCTACTTCCCGCTTTCTTAATCCTGTGCGAACCGGAGTGAATATACGGAATACTCACGACCATTTTCTTGTTATTACTGCTGTCTGCTACGGCGAGCGTTCCGGTCGAAATCGACTTCTTTAGGCGTTAAGCTACAGTGGCTGTATAGCTAAACTAGGATAACCTAGCTGCTTGTAATAGGCACTTGACCTGTGCCTTAAAGCTTGCGTTTAATTGGTGCGCACATGATTTGGTTGGGTATGACTACAGACACGACGTGACTATTCCGTTTTTTACTGCTTTGGAATGCTTCGATTGAAATTTTAACAAAGGCTTAGAAGCTCTAGGGGAGTATTGCCAGCACACGTGATCTTGCTTAAATGTCAGAGATATCTAGGAATTGTATTATGTTTCCCTGAGGCAGTTGCTTCGTAAATCTTAAACCATCTCAATTAACTTGTTCGCTTACAAAGGTGACGACGTATTCAAAATCATCCTTACTACAAAAAATTAAATAATCATCTGCACAACGAAATACCCATACTGACATGATCACCTAAGGCCTCCTTTAAGCGGCTATCAAACTTGCTCAAGTAAAGACCACTAAGAATAGGGGCAACCTTAGAAACTATACAAACCCCCAACCGACGTTGGCTTCAAGTACACGGCAATCTCTAGAAATGCACCCGTGGAAACTCCGCATCGCTCTCTAAAAACCGACGCTTGCCCTTGTTCCTCAATACACTCTTTTACGCAATTTAGCAAACCGTAATGCGGCAACGAGTAATGCAGGCTTTCAACATCCATACTAAACGCTGTGCATTCACCAGAATTATGTGTTAAAAACTGCACTCTGAGAATTACGTAGGCGAAAGGGATCAGAAAACCTTAACGATGTTAAGCACTTCTGTAGGTATAGATATAGCTATACAAACTGGCCAAGTCCCTATCTCTGGAACAATTGACCGAAATGGAATTTCGTGCTTGTAGGTTTTTGCCGAGAAAAACAGTTCTAAGGTGAGGAATTTCGCCTTTTTGACATATGAAGATATCCTATCAAGATTTTTTCAACAAGAGGTCGACATCCCGTTCTTTAACTACAGAAGGCTTCAATTTTACAGGCCGAAAATTCTTTTCAATAGCTGCTAACGCTTTTTTCCGAAAACGTGCTATTCGGCATGATTGCAAAAGGACCTTCCTTATTGGATAATACTGGTCTAAGCTTATTTTCCACACAATAATTAACCAACGGTCGGATAGGGTCATAAGCCTTAACACAATTGTGTTAGATAGTTAGAAATTCAGTGACGCATCGAATAATCCGCGATGCAATTTAACGCAAGACAGCGCGCAGTCGGCAGTGTAAAGTGCGCAGGTTAAGTGTTGCTCCACCGATGTTGCTGCTTGCAAAAGAGGAAGAGCCCAACTCAGTCACGGTTCGGTATCGGGCGCTTCTGATGTGCACTGTATTCCTGCTCATGATACGATGTGCGCGCTTAGTGATATCAAGCGTGTACGGCTTCGCACCGGAGGCACAGTGAAAAGTGGGAACGCGACGAAAAATCACAGTGCAATATGATTCGGTTTCCTCAGCGCGCACCGGTTGATAGACGGCTTATAGACGGCTGGTCGCGCACACTAACAATACGTCAGTATGCTATATTCCATCACCATCGTAACAGTCGGGTGGCTAGAAAACAAGGGCAAGAACCTTACCCACCATAACTTGTATGTCGTTGCATTTTACGAGTGTCAATTATATATACGCTGTTTTTGCGCAGTTGAACTCGGTTGCGTAGATAGGCTATCATGGAGCTGACCTTCAAGTAAGCTCACTTGCACCACGTTCACATTTCTTCCAAAACAATTAAACGGGGCAAGAAATGCGGAACCACGGAGAGGGACTCATTATCTCCTCAAAGCCTGTTTTCCCCATTTTGACTCAATAATGCGTACACAACCGTTTGAGCTCGTTTCGTGCTGCACTGCGATGTCAGTGAACGTTAAAGAACCCCGGGTGGTCGAAATTTCCGGAGACCTCCACTACGGCGTCTCTCATAATCAGAGTTTGCCTTGGGACATTGAATCCCACAAATCAATAAATCAATCGTTTCGGGCTACATGATCGGTCCGTAATACAAATTTTATTGAACAGCGTATAAGCAGGGAGTAAAAGCATGAGAATCAGGAAAACATTTTTGTTTTGGGTGCCACCTATCACAAGTGAATGTGTAGCTCGCGCGACAACAAAATAATCACATTGGTAACAAAAGAGGCCGCTTTCATTTACTTTGGAAAAACCAGGTTGATTTATGTGAAATGCCAAACATTTCCTGGCGGACTTGCAGTTTGACCATGTCTGTCTGTCTTGCCGCCAACGTCTCGGTGCTCTCCTGGTCGTCTCGTTCACCCGGTGTACCCCAATATTTGGGAGGTAGGGTATAAATGTATGATGCACATTAATGAGTGATCTTTACACCACCAACATGTTATATTTGTCATGTACGTTACGATTAACGATACTGCAATCCCGTGTGGCTCATACACACAGTGCTCGGCATACCGGTATGCAGCTTTGCGCCACAGGTGTTTCAGTTTGATATAGAGCCTATGTCATTCAAGGACCAACTAAAAAAAATTCACAGCATATCCATGGAGTGAATGGTGATGAGTGGGCGAAGGTCCGGAGGTTCATCGTAGGTCGTGCCGAGTTCCGGATTAATTTAGTTAACGCGCACACTACGAATCCTGATGGTTCAACTACGCACAAGTGAAATCTCCCACCGGCACTTCATTGCACGTCAAGATCCAGTGCCTATATATAATATATATATATATAAAGGCAGGACGATCGACTCACGGTGAAAAAGTAACTTTTTCACCGTGAGTTACTTTTCACCGTGAGTCGATCGTCCTGCCTATATAATTCACCGGAGCCATACGAACTTCAATTTCCGCGCATATATATATATATATATATATATATATATATATATATAATATATATATATATATATATATATATATATATATAGAGAGAGAGAGAGAGAGAGAGAGAGAGAGAGAGAGATGAGTAGTAGACCCTCGGAATTGGCAACAAAAATGCGGAAAGCGTTTATTCAACGTTTCAGCCGGAGACCGGCCTTCATCAGGAATTCCTGATGAAGGCCGGTCTCCGGCTGAAACGTTGAATAAACGCTTTCCGCATTTTTGTTGCCAATTCCGAGGGTCTACTACTCATCTCTGCCTTCACGCCTCCGGCCTATTCACCACCATGACTGCTGATATATATATATATATATATATATATATATATATATATATATATATATATATATATATATATATATGGGTGACCGGTGAACGGTTCTCCAGCGCGAGCAGTCGGTATTTTTCAATCAAGAAACTCGCTAGAAGTCGCTGCCTGCGTCAAGCTTGTCTCTCGCGGGTGAGGGCGCGTTCTCCTTCTTTGCGAGCTGGTAGCGCGTTCATCGAAGAAAGAGCGTTTCCATAGTCAACGCGCGCCTTTCGCTCTCTCTGTCTCTCTCTCTCCGTCTCTCTCACAAGACAGCAGATGGAAGAGTGAGAGAGCTCGCGCGCCGGGAGGCACGCGCCCTCCTAGGAGCGCGTTCCTAGTAGGTAACGCGCTACTACAACGGACAGACAGACCCAAACCTTAAGGAGCTTCGCCCCTAATAGACAAATGAAACGCAGCGGCCGCGGGGATCGAACCCGCAACCTGGAGCGGCCCCTGGAGTTTTTGCACCTCACACGGCGCACTGCCTCGAGGTGTCGACCTCTCTGCTTTTAAGACAAGAAAGGAACACCGTTTGTCGTAGCTTGCGATTGAAATGTAGACATAACAAGCACACAGACACACATGCAACCTACCACATGGTAGCGGGGCATCGAACACGGCCCCTCGAGGTTCCAAGCGAGCACGCTACCACGAGGCTGCGGCGGCTTCTCCCACATGGTATACAGAGTAAATAAAACTATTGCAGCTGCAGTTATAATGATGCTGCTTGGGCAACGTGAATTTCGCTTGTAATGTGTGATAAGCACTCTGATATCATAGGAATACATATGTTCTGCTACCATTTTGTATACTTTTGTGCAGTTTTACTCGATGCCGTAGGAATACACTTGAATGAACGACGCTTATGATAGTACATCAGTGCACCATATTGCATTTTTCGTCGACAAAACACACGTCTGTTCTTTGGAGTAACATGAGTGCCAACGTTGCATAGTGCTATGAGTCACAACTCAGTCGCCACGGTGCAGTCAACGCTCCTGGTTACCCCGCGTTAAGCATACGCATGAGCGCGTACTCAAGGGCTTTGCACAAAGACCTTGATCCTACTCGTAACACTTGGCTGTCTGCAAAACAATTCATCATAGGCGATATCGTTGCTGTCTGTTTCGCATGACACCAATTCCCACTGTATGTGGGATCTGAGGATTTTTTTTTTAAATACCAATTCGCTCGTACTTTTAAATTTCGAGGTGTGACCTTGCGCTCAGGGTGCGATAAAATCGTTTAATCCTCATAACGACAGGAAGTGAATTATTTGGTTTAAGCGCACCGCACTCTTTTCTCTCTCTCTCTCTCTCTCTCTGACTATAGTTTTGTCTTTTCATTGCTGTGCGCGCGAAGGAACTGTGCCCGTGGACCGAGCGAAGACACGCCATATCAGGATGCACAGCGCGGAACAAAACTACACGCCATAGGTGACGATGAACACGTTGCATCAAATACCAGCGTGGACGTTTTGGTTTCGTTTGCCCTGATGCCAAGCATAATCGGTCTACCAAGGACCTTTATCTGGCCTGTGACGTCATGTCTTACCACTCGTCGCGTTGGTGGGCGTACTGCCTCATCTTCGTGTTCGCCTGCCAGTTGCTTCTGGTGAGTACCACCACATACTCTATGTGCTTGCGCTGCGTTACAATGCTTTTCAAGCAGGGTTTCAAAAAAAAAAAAATTAAACCACGCATGGCGGGAACGCCAAGCGTGGTTTGCATAACTTAGGGCACCACAAGAGCGTTGCCGCGTAAACTGTAGCGAGCTCGGCAACAGTTGTTTGAAAACAGCTGGAACACATTACCAGGATGCGTGATACTTGCCATAGGTAGAAAAGAACAGACAGTTGGGCGAGTTTGTTAGGATTCATTTTGAAGAATAGCGTAACAACAACGCAACAACACAGCTAGGACGCCCCGTGTATACTTCGTCCTGCGTTGTTGCGTTGTTTTCTAAGATGTTGTCAAAGGCATCTCCAAAGAGCGCTACAGAATTTTTGCTGTGCTGTCATTACTTGTGATGACATGCATTAGTCATACGAAAACTGTTGCTGGAGGGTTTTTAACCCTGTATACGTTTGTAATAACTGAATTTGAAGCTTGCTTTCTTTTATTAAATATAATTTAAGGAGGGGGTTGGTATGTGGCGCTGGATACTCCCCTTCCTTTTGCTTCCTTTTCTTTTGCTTCCTTTTCTTTTGCCACCCCAGCATGGATTATTCCGAATTGTGAAATAAAAAGACGGGGATGGTAATAATGGTATTACATTGATTACATTGATCAGACAGATCACACGATGGCGGATTTGAAGCGTGCTGTATCGCGGATGAGCGAAGTATGTTTAGTAAGGCCATTCCTGTCTGGGGTAGCGCGGAGGAAGAATGAGTGCAGGAACGCAGTGGCGCGAGCTTGGGGTATACACCTCCCAAATATCTCCCGATATCTCCAAAATCTTGTTTGAAGTTCCCAGTTTTCATGCGGTTTGCCACATTACTTGGCGTCAAGAACTGTGACACAATTACTCTCGTTGAAACGTACAATGGACCCGTCCCTAGAGGTTACACTCGTTGTCGATCTCTGTCGTGCGCCCGTACAAAACAACGCAGTGCTTCATCATTCGGAAGCGTGACGCTGCGTAGTGTTGTGGCGCGCGTGAAACGACTGGTGCGCCTGCAGGCGTTGCCCGGTGAGACGCTGGAGTTTCAGGGTCGCCATCTGGCTCACGCGCCAGTGGGAGAACGAAGCGAGAAGCACGAGCGCAATGGGACGTGCACTTTCCGTGGAGACCCATATGCCGTGGACAAGTTCATCGAGAAGGCCGCCGTGGAGTGCTACATGTACACCAATGGACTCCGTGAAGAGTACCAGAAAAAGTAAGATAACCCGTGCTTCTATGCAGCTCCATTTTCGTTACTTTCATGTGTTTTTACATCCTTCTGCTGCAGGGGGTGGGGAGTAAGTTAAAACGAATTGAGAAATAAGTGAAGTGAGCCTGGGTGACTCTTTTGTTCTTAGAACACGGTGCGAACGAAACACGTGCGCATATAAGTAGAGAGATTCTGCTTTAGAAGGAAAACGGGCCTGTTATGTTCCTTAAGACTGGGGAAAGCAACCGCCGAGTAAATAAAAAAAAAAATGGTTTCCCCGTTTAACAAAATGTACTGGTGGGGATGCCCGCTGTTGCACACACTGAAGCTGCAGCACGCTCCATGCTGTGCAAAGATATGTATACATAGAAGCGCTTTCGCATTTGCCTTTTATCGCATTGGAGCGCCCCTCTCCCCCCAGTTGTACTGAGACGAAAGGGGGGGGACAAGACTGCGTTCAGACCCGGCTTTAGTGGGAAGCGGCGGATGCTCAAATGAAGGAGAAGGTCACATTGCTCCGCCTATGGAGAACTCTGTGCGCGGCTATGACGTCACACCTTTAGCTGAATGTTGTCATCGTTTCTCGTTTTGTTTTTAATAACATCGCTTTACTGTCTACATCCATGCGGTAGTTTAACAAGCGGTCTTAACCATCTCTGTACTTCATGATGTGCATGACGCGGACATTTAACCTTCAGCTGTAAGCAGGTTCTTGGACAATGTGGTCAGCGCCACAGGTGTTGTCCACTCTACAAAACCTGAGAGAGCAAGTGAGCCTGCGTGAAGCCCTACACCCAACTCAACCTCGCAACTCTGTTGGCGATGGTGATTCATTTGTTGCCGTGAATGTAACGTTCTTCAAACGCTGCTTTCGTACTTAAAAACATGTGCTTATGTCACCGCGTGGTTGTAGACAATAGACATTAAAGAAATACCCGGCGGTTTAGCCTCAGCGAAGACGCGGAAATCCAGAGCGAACAAACGACGGGGAATGAGCGGTGAAGTGCGAATTCGAAGTGCGTGTGAGCATTGCGCTGTTCAGATTCAAAGAATAGCTGCTGGCACTCAAGGAAGTTTTCTGACGAGGGTCGGAATTCTTGTTTCAGCTAGTGTAGCGAAAATCCACATTAAACGCCGCTTCCTCCAAGACATGCACGACCAGCTAATGAGTCCATGCATGATAACTGGCACCAGACGCGCTTCAAGGCTTGCGATGCAAAAATGCGTCGCCAGAGAAATCGCGTATGAAGATATTTCCCATTCAAAGACTCAGCGAGTGATGTTTAGGAGTCCCATTCGCTGAGGAAGTCGGCTATATAGTATGCCGAAGTCAGCACGTTCCCGGGTTGTCATCGCCCGAGACGTATTACCCTAAGGTCCGCTTAAAAAGCTTCCTACCTTTCTTGCATGGAGCTTTTCGTATACTTAGTGCCCAGATGTACCACGCAAATCGTTGTGTTTTCCAGGTGAAGGCGTGGCGCTCGAACGTTGTTTTGGTAAGGACCCACCGCAGTCGTCGGGGGGTCGAACTCGACAGAGTCGTGATCCATAACGGCGTACACCTTAAGCCCTGAATGGCGTAAACATCCTCCGTTTTCTCTGCATTGGGCGCAACCTTCCTTTTTTTTTCTTTAATTCAGATTCCTTCACTACCTCTCCCTTATCGGTGGAATCTATCATAGTTTTCAGGCCGTGCCCAGACCTCAACCGAGTGGCGACTAGAAACCGCAAAGAAAGAAAGAAAGAAAGAAAGAAAGAAAGAAAGAAAGAAAGAAAGAAAGAAAGAAAGAAAGAAAGAAAGAAAGAAAGAAAGAAAGAAAGAAAGAAAGAAAGAAAGAAAGAAAGAAAGAAAGAAAGAAAGAAAGAAAGAAAGAAAGAAAACCCGCGATGTCGGAACGCAGGGTACGCAGTTTCTGCTAAATTGTGCCGAATGAACTTATAAACGTGAGGAATATAGTCGGAATATAGCCGTTACGAAACTATATAGAAGACAGCGACGAATTTCGATCTCAAAGAAAAGAAACGGCTCGACGGCCGTTATAAACGACAACGTAAAATATATTTATACGCAAGCATTTTCGCTATCGCCAGCAATTTCGAGCCTCCTGCGCCAGAACAACGGGGGAAGGAAGAAACTCCATGGTCAGAGCAGTCGCCGGGCAGCCATCTAAGATAACGTTCGGAATGCGACATTAATGATATATGTTAATGCAACGGGGAGTTTTCTGGGCCTTCGTTGTATAAGGTGTGCAAGCACGTGCATTGGGCATAACCCAGAAGACTTCGACCAATCACGCACTGATACTGACGGACAAAACAGAATAGTTTTACGTTGTCGCGCCTTGCGCCTGCCGCGCTGTGTTGGTGTAAAGCTTCTGCTGATGGTGATTGATTTTTTGGGGTATTACGGCCCAAAGCTAGGTATGATTATAAGAGACGCCGTAGTGGAGGGCTCTGGAAATTTTGACCACCTGACGGCTACACTTGGCCTCCATCAAAATGCAGCCGCCGCGGCCGGGATTCGATCCCGCGACTCTCGGATCAGCAGCCGAGTACCATAGCCGCTAGACCACCGTGGCGGGGCCCTTCTATTCCGGCAAAAGCTGCCACGGTGTTCCGAAGGTGCATCGTCACGATTACACGCTGGAGCAAGTTGCGCGGCTTTTGTAGATTATACACAATCCGCTGGCGACGCGGCATTGCTTGCGGAAGCCACAATGTGAACGCTTGTCTTGCTGCACCTGTGTATGATTTATCATACGTTGCTTATGCATTGACCGAAACATTCTCCATCCCTCTCGTGTCTATAGAGCTGATATCATTTAGGATGAACTCGAATAAACCATCAAAACCTCTTCGTTTTATCGGATGCTCGTATTAACAGAAGCAATCCATAAAAATAAAGATGAAATTAAATTGTTCCGTTCGCACACAAATACGCAGCAGAGAAAGCGAAATACTATCGATGTAACAGCCTTAAAAGCTAAAATTCATGTGGGTGTTAAAATATAGGCATTTATGTGATTTAGTATGATACGTAATATTGTTACGTCGTTGGATATATAAATCGTTGCTTGTCTGCACTGTACAGGTTTGCGCTGTCAAAACGCTCATATCTTATCTAGCTTGATTTCTTGTCATCGGCGTGTGTTCAGATTATTATCAGCTGTATGATATGGGAACATGTCTGATTCTTGTGGCTTGACCTTTCTTACCAGCCAGCTATACATGGGGCACCACGAAGACCTCCTGAATTGCTTTCTCTCTTTTTTTTTTTTTGTATGAAAAATAACTAATCACTGCATTCACCAGGTACTAACGTACGGTGCAGAAACCTGGAAAGCGAGCGAATAAACGTTTATTTTGAGCAAGCGCTGTCCGCGCCTCAGGTGGGCGGCCTTCTTATTCCAAGATAGCCGCCGGCCTTCGCCATCTCTCGAGGATAACAAAAAAACTCGAGATGAAACCAATAAGCACGCAGCCTGCCATGGAACGAAAAATGACAGGTGTAACGCTAAGAGATAGGAGGCGAGCCGAATGGGTCAGGGAAGTGACAGGTGTAGTCAATATTCTTATGTCAATTTAAAGAAAAAGTAGGCCTGGGCTGGGCATGTCATACAGAAGGCAGGTAACAATTGAATGGGCAGCAAGAACGACAGAATGTATACCAATTGGTATAAATTCTGTTGTTTTTACTGTCCAGAGACGGAAAACACAGCAGAGGCATGTAGAAGATTAGACAGAATTAAGAAATTCGCAGGAATGAAGTTGAACCAATTCACTCAGGATAGGATACATTGGAAATAGTTGGCAGAGGCATTCGTCCTGCGGTGGACTTAAAAATATGGTGGTGGTGGTTTCAGACTACTAGTTTTTTATGGTGTTGGGTTCATTTATAACGCTTTATATTGTATCATTACAATGCGTACGCTTCTGCGAGTTCATGACCCTTGGCGCCACATGTGTCCTTGACAGAGTTTATACTCTTGAGCACTCTCAGGCTTTAACTTGTTAGCACTCACTTCATCCGGTATCTCGGCCGGCCACTTTCGAGGCAAGTGTGCAGACGCCTGCAAGCCCTTCCGCACGCAATTTCGCTGCTTTTCGCAAAAATGGTGTGAACGACTTTCTTTCTTTATTTCTTTCTTTCTTTCTTTCTTTCTTTCTTTCTTCTTTCTTTCTTTCTTTCTTTCTTTCTTTCTTTCTTTCTTTCAAGTCTACTCGTTGAACTCGCGAGACCATGCGACACCGTTTTTGCAAGCGTTATCGGTCGGGGTCTCTCCTCACAAAGAGTTCACGTCAGTGACCGCTACGGAAGAAAATCCGCTTAGCTGAGTTAGCGGTTCAAGTCAAGCGGTTTATTATCATTCTTTAATTTGTTCACACTAGGCTTCAAAACACAAAACCTATGGGGCACGTGGCCGCGGTGAGCAGATTTTTGACAGCCGCGAGTGACTGGTATGTTGCACTGGCGATGCAACCGGAGTGGCAATGAAAACAGAAACAAGACCAACTTTGACGCCAAACTGTAGCATGGATAGGCAGAAATAAGTTTATTTATCATCCGGAAAAGTTTAGCAACCTGGGCTCACTTCTCCTGTACGGAGACTTCGAGACCTTTTTGCCTCGTCCCGGCCTCTCGGGCCTGTGCCAAACAAAACGCATTACGTGAACCACATATGGCCCCAAGCACACACAATAGGAAGAAAAGTGTGTGGATGCGTAGGATCTTTTATTGGCGTCATTTACAAAAACGGCTCACGACCCATCGTACTTCTTCGAATGTCGAGCTGCCAACGCCAAATGGCGGAATCATTGCCGTAGAACCCACGACCGCATGAAACGCGCGTTTGATTGATTTGTGGAGTTTAACGTCCCAAAATCAGCTCTGATTATGAGAGACGCCGTAGTGGAGATCTCCGGAAATTTCGACCACCTGGGGTTCTTTAACGTGCACTGGCATCGCACAGCACACGGGCCTCAACATTTCGCCTCCATCGAAATGCAGCCGTCGCGGCCGGGATTCGATCCTGCGACCTTCAGATCAGCAGCCGAGTGCCATAACCACTAGACCACCGTGGCGGGGCGAAACGCGCGTTTTCCTGATGTTTTTCGATGAATGACGCCAACGGCATCTGAGCAGGTAAAAGATGCAAAGTTACCTACTATAGTAGGACTCGCATGACTTCCACGGAAGCTAAAGTTTTGGTCACCTCTGGTTTTCAGAGGGAGTTTAATAACTAATCTATGAAGAGGTACACTGAAGGGTCCGTTCTGCAGCGCTTTGGGTGAAATGGCAAGCAGTGAAAGGAAGGGCATGAAAGAAAAGGGGCCTACACGCAGACATGTAACATAAGTGTACCAACACAAACGTCATGCAGTGCCGCTGAGGCCCGTGTCCCGAAGGCATTGCGCATATTTTAAGGTACGCGGCAGCACGGCTTGCAACGTACGTACAAGAAACTAACCGAAAGGTCACGCATCGTTTTTCATATCCGAAAACTCGGCTTAACCAAGTTTAGTTTAAAGGAGATCTATTGTATTTTTCTTCTGTGTATTTGGCGTCTGTTAACTGCACTGATGACCGCCAAAGCAGAGTAAGCTTGGTAACTATGGGGGCCGCGGCTGCGCAGGGTGTGCTACAAAGTCGGTTTTCCGAAGATCTGCTTGAACTGCACGACTGATACGCGACCTCCGAACGAAGCGGACTGTCACTTGCCGGACATCAACAACGAGAACAGCCCGCTCTTCTTGGCGTTCCGCACCAAAGCCATTGGACGTCTGTGGGCAAACTGCGTCCGCGAGGCCATCGCCTGCTGTCAGTACATGCTGGACACACCGCAGAGGACGGGTGAGCCTGCCCGCCTACCTACCTGCCCATATATGGTGCCTCGAGAGACGTTATTTTTGAAGCAATATTCTTGGTTCCGTACGCTATAGCCAAGAACGATGCTTCTTAGCGGTTACGAGCGACTTGGTTTCGTGCACTTCATTAAAGCTGTTTTTCGCAGGTTAAGCGGCAGTCTTAAAGAAGGGGAAAGACGCAACACACCAAGTAAAAAATCAGGCGACAGAAAAAAGCGCCAACTAACAACCGAATTATATTTGCGAAACAACATCGAAATATATACCCAGCTACACACGCACAGCGACATCTCACATATGAACTCATAACTTTTCAGCCATTTCAAAAGCACGTGTTAATGCAGACAGCATCTGAAAAATTCATATTCAGTAGACCGCAAGACTGATGACGTTCCACTAACACAGATATATTGCTTCTCGTTTATGTAAAAAGCTTCTAGCGATTCTCGCTCTGTCACATCTTTACTTCTAACAAAGATTACAATGCTTTTAAATCTTGCCTCACAACTGCAGGTGTTGCAATGACCGGTAAATGTACTGAAATATTATTCTCAGTCGACAATTCATGTTCTCTTGTTCTGACGTTAACACACAGCTTAGCGGAACCTCGTATAGACCACTCCCACGTCACAGGGCCCTGCATGGTTTTTACCGCATTGGGTAGGCTCTTTTCTGTCACCTGCTGTTTTCATTGGTGTGTTACGCCTTTCCTTTTCTTGATGCATGCACCAATTGGCACATAAACGAGTATGATGATTGCGGTTCGGTTAAGGAAAAGACGCTATTTTCTGCAGCCCATGCCGGGAGTACAACTCGGCGTCCTTAGAGGAAGGGGAAAAGCACTGAAAAAGGCAGAAAGACCGCCGTAGTGGACTTTGGTCACCTGGAGTGCTCTAACGTGCACTGACAACGCACAGTACACGGGCCTCTGTCATTTTCGCCTCCATGGAAAATCCGATCATTGCAGCCCAGATCGAATCCGCGTTTCTTTTTTTTGTCTAAGAGGGGGGGGGGGGTGACAGTCGGGCACCATAACCACTATACACCATCGCGGTGGACTGGAGTATTGCTAAGTGGCCGGCAGTCACATTTAAAGCTCCCCTGAAGTACTATTTCCGCCTAAGGTTACCTTACGCCGATGTTACTCTTCGAAATCAAAGCGATGTAATCTAGGTTAAAATGATGTTTAATGCAAAATTTCCAGCTCTTGAATTCAAATTATAGCCCAGCTAACTGCTTTAAATAGGTTAGAGTGAGTTTCTGTACTGGTTACCGCTTGACTCAGTCACACCGTATACGGTGCAAGTACCGGACGTGTCACTTTGTCGTGTGGTACTACAAAATAAACGCGTCCATGTAGGGCAACACCGTGCTGGCGCACGAAAATGTATTTGATAAGGTTTGTACAGGAAATTGCAGAACAGTCATAATAATGCACTGACGTCATATTTCGGGCTGCACGAGTTTCTTCAATAGTCAACACGGGGATCTAAGGAATGCGAGGTAGATTCCGGATTATACGTATGGGCCTCAGGGCACATATTAGAACAATGGCCTCCCAAGGCCGTGCAGCGCATCTTTAAAACCATGTAGTCTTTCTGTAGTTAGCTTTTCAGCATTCACTGGTCGACAGAAGCTGATGTGCCACGTCGCGTGTCTGTAACTTCCCTTCTTTTTAATTGTTTTTTTTTTTTTTTCAGACGGGGTATATTGCAATCGCACGTGGGATGGCCTCACGTGCTACGAAGACACCGACGCTAACAGGAACGTAACGAAGGTCTGTCCACGGGTTCTCTACATCTACTCGAAGCCTCACTGCGAATGTAAGTGCACGCACTAAGAGGGCATCGCCGCATAGCTGATATGCCTAGTCTACCTGTATATATCCTTCATAGGATATAACCGACGTCACTTGTGCCGGTACATGAGCGGCCATGTTGATGAACCACTGCAACAGCCGTTGCCATGGCAGTCACAGCGTGACGCTAACTTCCCAGGCTTTCTCTTAGGATACTGTCAACATTGTGTAAGCACAGCTCGCAGTTCATGGCATCCGCGCGTTCATGCTACAACGGGAGAAAATGCGCATTGAGATAGACTGATTCGCTCGCATTGATATATCAACATGTGCACACACGACTGCTGATGTCGGCGTTTTTCCAGAGATAAGTCGCGATGATATCGGCGATCTTGTTTTCTCAGCCACCTTCATGAGCTCATGTGAAAGTTTACAATATTTTACCACTGCGAAGGCTGTCAGCGAAGCACTTTTAGGAAGACAAAGTGCTGCAGCGAGGTATATACGCCGAAGCTTTGGTTGAACTTTCTGTGGCTGTCAGTTGGCGTTTGGTGGTTCATCGCAATAACTGCTATATCGCACGATTTCAAGCTTTAAATAATAATAATAATAATAATAATAATAATAATAATAATAATAATAATAATAATAATAATAATAATAATAATTTGAAATGCAGGTGCTAAAGTCGTACGAGCTATTCCTGCCCCACCTCCCTTCCTCATTTTTTTGTTGTTCACTCATGCATTTCTTGTTCTTTCGGGACCGATGCAGACTACTCGACAAGGTGGTGCCATGAAAACGGCTCCTGGTACCGGCTGATGAACGTTCAGCGGACCTTCTACACAAGTTGTGCGCCCAAGCCGTGGGTCAGTGGGGTCTGTGGCCAGTTTGGTTCCTCCGCCTATACACACTGTAATTACACGACAATGTTCCGGACGCGAGCGTGATCCAGAATAATGGAAAGCTGGGCAGTTGTCGCCCTTGCATAATGAAACTAAAACAGCGCAAAAGAAAGAAGATAATGTGTAAGATCCCGTGGCTGCACGTTGACACCACGGGCTGTCCAACAGTTTGTGAATCGTGCACTTTGTGTTTTGTTCTTTTGCACTGTTTATTTTCATACGCAAGCATGTCAGCCGGCTGTTGCATGGCTCCTTAAAATTTGTATTTAATGTTAATCACTCATCACTCCGTGTTTCCACAAAATGTTTCGTGCTTTGGTGGCGCACCCTATATGCATCGAGCTGTCTCTTGTGTTGTATAAGTTGCTGCATGTGAATAACTTCAATCCAACACGTGACATATAGGTCTCGGTACAATTTTGCTACTTAAAACGTGCACACGCGGCTGCTGAGACCACGGACGCCGAGTAGCGCATGTTTGAGGTCAAAGTGGGAGCGCAGTCTCGCTGGGAGTACGGATCGAACCGCACTGCGTCGGTAAGCCAATGCTTTTCGAGGAAGAACAATTCCTAGCTACCCGTCACGCGAAGCACGTGTTAGGAAGCGGTTGCATGCATGTCCCACATGTACACAGCATCAGTCCCCCCGTTTAAGCTCCTCCATAGACTTCACAGCATAACGTGCGTACTCCTGCAAACGTGTCATACAGCTGTCGATGGATGTTCGAAATGACGTTAAATTAGCTGTTGTACACGAATAATACGAATAAGGTTTGTGGTCTATTCAAAATATCCAGTCACATCTGCGCAATGTAAGCGTTATAGTTTCAATGTTGTGTTAGTGAGTATTTGTGTGCTCGTTTTCTGCTTATTTCTATACAACAAATGTTTATGCCCGCGCTCTGTCCTATGGTCCATACGAAGAAGGATCTTAGCCTCACCTCTACCATATTACACGCCAAGCTTCCGTTTCCTTCCTGTTTTTTGCTACATTCGTTTTTCTTTGTTTTTCGGCTTCCATACGTTTGCAGCGTTAGCAAAGCATATAAACTGTCACCAATTAGCCCCTTTAATCACCCTACTGAATTTCTGCTTCCAGCAAAGCATATAAACTGTAACCAGCTAGCCCCTTTAATCACCCTACTTAACTTCTGCTTCGATACCCACAATTCAACGCGGACTCTGTGGCGCGCCGTTCTGGTCATTCTGGCGAGCCATTTCTTCGTCGTTGCGACTATCCCCGTATCCCTATAGCCTCATGTATCTGTACAGCCTCCTGCATACACGTTTGAACGTTAGCTGGTGGGGTCTTACGTGCCAAAACCATGAGATGATTATGAGACACGCCGTGTAGTGTATGACTCCATCGAAAATACGACCGCCGCGTTCTTTGGATCAGCAGCCGAGACTGACTGACCAAACAGAGCAGGTGTCTCCAACTCGCGGCCTCTTGATCTTTCGCTAGCTGCCCACTCCGCGCATCACTGCCTTCGTCTTGCCAGAATCGATGTGCGCGTTATAGTAACTCTGGAGATCGGTATCGATATGTTTCTGAAATCCTGATACCAAATCTCCTTCAGAAACTACCAGTACAGTGAGATATGGGAAGGCCGTCTTACAAATGGTAGTGCGAGCTGACATGTTGTGTTCAAACTCCTCCTCCCCCCCCCCCCCCCCCCCCCCCCCCCCGTTTTGTAAGCTCTAATCTGCACTGTCCCGGCCCTTGCGGGACTAAATTTTGTGACTGGGGCCCGCTAGCGGAGGTGACTCCTGAGACCCCTGAAATAGAGGATGGAGCAGCCAAGCCCCATGGCCACCAGAAGATTACCGCGGAGTACTGCACGTTTGAAGAGAATGAACGATATGGATATATTGTCGCGGAGCGCCTTTGAAATCTATGTCAACGTCACCAACGAAGCTCAAAACGTATAGGCAGGTGGAAGGAAATTTTAAAAAGCTAACATCTACGATGAACAGTGCTCTTGAGCGACGGAAAAACAAGCAGATGCTCTCAGCAGTGTCTCTCTAAAGACATTCACATTGAACGAATCGAGACACAACTTGTGTATGACGACGTTCATTTTCGTCTAAAGTCTGACCAATGTGAAAATGGCGTCGTCACACATCCATGATTAGTTGCAGCACCAGAACTGAAGTCAGGCTATAAAGTTGTGTTATATGCCTACACATTTAGATACACTCATACACGGTGCGTCCGTCGAAGTACTATAGATTATATGGCGGAAAAGTGAACGCCAGGAAGCCGTTGCGGACAACGGACGACAGCTAACTGGCCTTAAGTGTTTTTTTTTAATTGATGGTCTGCAGTACATTAACGTTCCATGTTAATGGTCCTACTGAATAGCCTGCCTTACCACCGAGGGCTGACGGTATACGTGAACGCCAACGTATTTCGCCACAGATTTTGTGGACCACTGCCGTATAGTATCTCGAAACCTGTCATACACGGTCTATCCGCAGAATAGCGTCGTAATCAGCGTTGCAACTTTATTCTGTGTGTTGCGGTAATTAGCAGGGCTAAATTAATCAGGGGTGTACCAGTATTTTGTTCGTGGTGGGAGTGGGAGTGTGCGTGTATATATTGCATACAAACAGAAGAATTTCGGGAGAGGAAAGAAATAAAAGCCCCCTCTCTCTCGTCCTTCTGGTTACGTCAATTAAAGCGCTTGCATTTTGATAATGACGTTATTTCAAGTCGTCGTTATTGTTTGAGTGTTGTCCGCCCTAATCAAGAATAGGTGCAAAAGGGAAACGTTTCCGGCTTGGCAGTGAAACAGTGCAGAATTGCTATTTTCCTGCATAGTTGTATAATTGTGTTTTGCTGCATGGTCACTCGACATGTGCTGTTCTCTGTTCAATAAGAACATTGCATGTGTACAAGCAAAGGTCTGCCACAATGACCGCGCACGCCAGCTATCCCGCCCTTCCACTGCAGGAATACGTCGGCGTATACCACTACTCCATCGGTCTCTTCACGCTGTCGGTGTTGTCGCTGATACCGGCATTGTTCATCTTCAACTGGTACAAGTGAGTCCACCTTACGTATACCAAACAGATCGGGCCAGCATGCTTTAGTCGCTGCCCTGAGTGTTCCAGGGCCCGTGAGCTTGTAGTTCCTAAAAAATACATATTTAATTTTGAAATATATTCAGCGTTTAAATGCAGGTTATATCACGCAACATATTTCGTTCCCAAAATTATAGTTCGTAAAACTTGGCTCTCACAGACGTGACAGTGAATTCGTTTGCTGCCGTTGCTCGTATCCTACAAAAAAAAAAAAAAAAGAATGAAAGGGGGAGTGAGCAGTATGGCAGCCAGTGCAAAAATGCCGCGTAAAAAACCCTCCACCGAATATATGCGCCTGTTGACAGCATCAACTTCTTCTCTGGAGGTCAAAAGCTCTAGCTATCTCGACTCACGCGAATGTAGACACAAGTGTCGTTGGTTGACACACACTACAGACTGTGCGACATATACTGTTTAGCGACGGCGGTACACAACTTCAGCGCCCTATTGGCCTGCTTCGAGCCGCAGCGGTTAACCTTGACACTGCGTGTCGAGAGGCTTCCGTATCGCTGTCAGAAATTGATTTTTAATGCTGCCGAGTGCAAACAAGTCGGGCCTCGCAACTTGTCGAGAAAGATAAGCCTCGGCGCGCAGGCCCGGCGTCTTGAAAGACGTTAGGAGGAACAGGTCTCGCTCGCTTTGGCGGGGGCATCCACTGAAGGAGTGCGGCCTTACACTGCGCGGAACCTTTTTATCTCTGGCAGACGCCACGGCCCCGATCGACGATAAAAGGTGTGCGGCCGCATCTAAGCGTCCTCGTAAAAAGCCATAGCTCGACCATTTCGTCGTGATAAGCCTATATATCGCATGTAAAGTGACCCGTGCTCACTTCACCGCCGGCAGTTGTACGTGTGTGACCGCCTTGACATTTTACTTCACTCCCGCGGCTTAAACCTTCAAACCACTTTAACGACACTTTCCCGGGAATACATTAAATTCTGGTCCAACCTTGCCATAAAAAAAAATATCTTCCAAGTTAATACGGAGGAGCGTGATACAAGAGATGTCACTTATATATAGCATACACTGATTTTCGAATGACCGTTGAGAATTCATAAGAAGGTAAGACATGCAAACACGGACACAAGAGAAGGGGAGCAGATAACCCAAACGTCATCTCAATATCAGTGCACCACTGCAGTATCGTCGGCGACCTGTCTGTTTCCCTTCTCTTGGGTTCGTGTATGCGCGCTTTATTGAGCGCGAAGCATCTCTTGGCGAATTTGAGTCACCTTGACCGTATCTATCTATCTAGCCGCCTACGTCCCGGTGCTCTCCCGGTCGTCACGAATGATTGATCTTTACACACTCTCATATAATATACCCGTCAGGTAACTCACGATTAACACTACTGCGATCACGTGTGGCTTATACCTGTAGTGCTCGGCTCGTGGTGTGCCGGTATGCGCCACAGGTGTTTGAATTTTATGCAGCTCATGTCAGTCAAGGACCAATCAAATAGACATTTAACGTATAATTAGAACACAACTGCGAACAAGAAAGGCACACACGGTTTGTCTTAGCTTGTAAATGAAATGTCGACATAAAAAGCCCACGCAACCTATCAAGCGGTAGGGGGTATCAAAGCCCGATCCCTGAGGTGCCAAGCAAGCACGCTACCACTAGGCTACGGCGGCTCCTCCCACACGGTACATATAGTAAATAAACCTATTACGCCGGAACATGTGATGATGGCGCTTTGTTAACGCCAGTTGAGCTTCTAATGTTATATAAGCGCTATTATAACAATGTAAGAAACAATAGATGTGTTCGGCTATCACTCGAAATGCTTTTATCCAACTTTGCTCGAACCCATCGGAATACTTCAACGAATGACGTTTAGGGTACGTAGTACGTCAGCGCACCGAATTTTTCTTCGACAAAATTGACGTCTCTGCTGTGCACTACGTGCGACGTTACGTCTTACTATCAGATACCATTCAGTGTCACAGGGCTGTCGACTTTACTGATTAGAGCACGTTAAGCAACCATTCATACGCTTGATCCTACTCGTAACATTCGGTTGAATGCCAAACAATTCGTCGTACGCAATTTCCTCGCAGACTCCTTCGCATGACACCGATTCCCACAAACGTGGGATCTGCAGAATTTTTTCCTTTCATTATGAATCCATACCAAGCAGCTTAGCTTCCTGCCGTTACAAAACCATTAATCTTGCGCCGCAAATGTGCTCCAAGAACATGGCTTCTGCGCTCAGCTGTTCTGAAATCGCATAATCACAAAACATTTCTGGATGCGTATTTCAAAAAAAAAGAAAAGTTCATTTTTGCGTTGTAGAATGTTCGAAAGAGTGTATCTTCCAGTAAATCATGACGTTCGGCTATACAGTAGCGATGGCGGCTAGGAACGAAAACCTTTCTTCACTCAGTCGCCGTTCCTTGCGAGCATTCCAATATTCACCCTTTTAGTACTTAATGCAACACCACAAGTATTACTTCACAAGTATTGCGCCCTGACGCAGTTTTCTTCAGGGCTATCTTGTGAAGCGCCCTTGATCGATATGTCGGTTCTGTGCACCAAATGTCATTTCTCTGAAGTACCTCTGACGGCGTTTCAGATCATTACAGGTACCTCGCATCTTGATCCACAAGCACCTCTGCTTCGCGGTCATGATGTGTGGAGTAATGTATATCATCGACCATTCCGTCTTCACGCTGGATGACGTCAAGCCTACCAAGTACACCAAGAACCTTACTCATTCGAACACGGTGCGTCTGTCGGCATAGTCCTGCTTATATTGTCGCTGAGCTTAAAGCAATAATGTGAATACGTGCGCGTGAACCGTCTGGTAAACAGTGATTCTGCAAGTCACCGCAGCATACGATCTGGTGCTAATAAACAAACTTTAGTACGAAGGACAAATACAAAGTCACTGTAAGCTAAAGGTGACAATATAAACGCTTCTTTGCTCTTGTTCTTGCTTCCATAAGTGGCTATAGGTGGCTATAAGTGGCACGACCCGTAGTGGAGGCCTCCGGAGTAATTATAACCACACGGGGCTCTTGCACCGAAACGTGCACCGAAATCAAAGCACACATATGTTATTTCGTATTCCTCCCTTCCCCCAACCTCCCATCGAAATGCGGCCGCCGTGGCTGGGATTCGATCCCGCGACCTCTATAGCTTCGCAAGCCAAAACCCAATCCGCTAAGCTATACCAAGGCGGGCAACTACCAGGGGAGTTGGCTAAGAAGCAGACGATATTACAATTTTAAGCCGGAAGCCTGGGATAACTCATTGAATGGAGACTTCGAAAAACGCGCTGAGCCACACGAGTGAAGCACATACTCTATGGAAGTGCATATACCCGATCACGTGCGGCGCACGCCCACAAGGAGCGGTGGCCTTGAGGATCAGGTGTGGCGCATACCCGCATCCCCAGCCCAGGCAGGCAGGCACAGAACTTTATTTTTGTCCTGAAAAACTGCAGTTGGACGTCCCCTTTTAGGGGGATCCTGTAGCAGTTGCGGGCCACACCTGATTTTACATGAAGCAATAAAGCCCGCTGCACATTCGTAATGCATTAAAAAGACATAAGCGATCGCACATGTTAAGTACGTCGGCATATAAATTACAACGCGTGTACTTTCTCATTGAGGCTTATTATAATTGTCTTCCAAACGTCTTGACCCGAATGCATGTTGATGTTGCAAAAGTACGACATTATGTGCGCAACTTAATGCATTTTCAAATGTTCTGCAGCAGCATTTTTACAGAGGTGCATACCACTTTAGCGGAGCTATAGGAGGCCGGTGTAAGCGAATGAGAAGCGGTATCGTGCATACAAATATTTGTTCGTTGCCCTTTGCTCATTGTCGTGGGCCCGCAAACGCCTAGTATAGAAAACTCCAGCTGGGCAGTATCCGGAAATGGAATGTCTAGTTGCGCATGTTACTACAGTGTCGCAGTTTGTGCGTCCTGAATTATGCAATATGCCTGCTGACTCGACGCCTTGGCGCAGTGGTGGTGCAAGCTGCTGTCGGTGCTCAACCGTTACTTCATGGTGAGCCAGTACACCTGGATGCTCTGCGAAGGCTACTACCTACATCGCCTGGTGGCCCAGGCTTTCTCCAAACAGATGAATCTCAAATTTTGCTACACCTTCGGCTGGGGTAAGCAAGCCTCCTGTATCAACTGCACGTCAGGCAGCACATTCAGTTGTCATGTTACTCTCATGGAGAGAAGGCCGACTTTGTTTTAACGAAGACTCCGCAGACGAGGCATAACAGATGTGTTCGATATGCGCATGCCAGCCGCAGACAAAGCATGTGTAGTGGACGCGGTTATAAAATAACAAGGGAAGTAAAGTAACGGTACTTCGTTGATTTACAGCGGATAAATATGATGAACAGCCTGGAGCCAACATTCCGACAAGGGGACGTGTCCTTGTCATATGAAGATAAGGAACGTCGAAATTTATGCTTCAAAGGAATTCCTTATCCGAGTTTTTTTTTTTTTTTTTGTATTACTTGCAAGTCTCCATCTTCCTGTGTGACCTGAACCATTGCGTGACAACTTGTCGTCCAATGCAACCGTATACGTTGCCTTGCTATTGCCGGTGTCTTGGTATTGCATTCGTTATCGCACTAAGTCGCTATTTTCTCCTACTTAGGCTTGCCAGCTGTTCTCGTCATTATTTACAGCATACTTCGTGCCACGCAGGCTGACGACAGGTGAGCTTACTTTTCGTGTTGGACTAAGATAAATGTTGCATATATGTAGTCGGCCACATGTAAAAAAGCAGGCTCCTTTAAAAGAAAAAAGAAAGGTGTGACGCGCATGGTTTCCATGCGCATCACTCCCGCTAATTTCTGTGCTTAAAGAAACTTTTCTTGCTATTGGCTTTAGGCTTAAAAAAAAAGGTGTTCCTCTTGTTCAGGAGTAATGTGCACACCATGCAGGAGAGGGCATTAAAGCACGAACGTTAAAAAAAAAAGAAAATTCCTAGGAGTCTTTAGCTGTCTCTTAAGAGGCGTGAAAGCAAAAGCCCCGACCTTTGGCAGTCGAACCCGAGACCTAAGAACACGGAACCTTTAACAGCCGAACACCACATGTATACATATAGGCCGCAAAGGATAACATTCAGTCAGGTGTGGCTTATGCCCGTTCATCCATTGTGGGTACCAGCCACACGCGGCTTTCTGGTCCGTTTTTCTGCTTTGTAATGGTCATTATCATGCTTAATTTAATGACTATCATGATCGTTTTTAACACGAAAGTGTTTTATGCCGGGGTCCACCGCGACCCCACACGTACAGTAACGGATGTGATGCAGTAAATGTAAGAATAACAACGATAAAGAAAACACCAGAAAAACTTTGTTGATGCGCTGGGAATCAAACACACAGCCCCCCGCGCAACGACGAAAGGTGCCCGCTGCGCTACCACTGCGCTAACGCCGCACATGCTCGATGCTGTACGAATGTGCCTTCTTGTCTCGTCCGGCTCAGCACGCCCGCATCCAGCCGCACATTGTCTGGAACTGTGCCAACATCCAGGAGAGGCAAAAGGAATCTGCAGCTTTACTTCGCCTCTCCTGGATGGCGGCACCATTACAGGCGCGTTCCAAAGTCCGCCTCGATGAATGCGTACAGAGCCGTGCGCGTAGCCGCGTTCGTACAGCTTCGAGCGTATGTGCGCCGACAGCGCAGGGGTAGGGCCCAAGTCACCTTTCTTCGTGGGTGGCGTTTCCCCGCCGAACGCTCTTCGAGCATGATGGGAACAAGAAAAGTGTTGCGTTAGGCGCCAGAGCACGGCAACGATGTTGACGGAACAATGTGGCGCAAGTAAATATGACTGATACCTTTGTCGCGCGGATTTACTAGAGACTGTGCCCAGTTATTAGGCAAACTACCACCAAGGGTTAGCCCTTGATGTTATGGAGGTGATGTGTGAACGTGGGTTGATCCACATCAAACGGTGTCGTACCAGCGAAACACCGATAGCAATGGGCAAGTTCACCTCGATGTAACAACAAACATTCAACTGCTTATGCGAAGAGACATTTAATTTACGTGTTGTACCCATTCCTTTGACAGAGGATTCAGGCACATTTTCTGTGAACAAGGCTCCCGTGTGGGAGCCGAAACGTCATTCCATCTATATTTTGGTCGGTGCCATTTATTTTCGGCATTATTTTCTTTTTCTTTGATAATTACATTCTCGTGAGTTTGCCTATTGGTTTATACGTAATTTTATGGGGTCAGCAACTAGGTTAATGAGTTATCTAATCTTTGTACGTAATTTCAAGATCGCGTCAAAACGAGACACACAATGCTATCGCCTTAAGATTCACTTGTGCGCATGGGCAGGAAAAGTTCACAGAAGAAGCAGGTCGACTGAGTAGGGTTTGTGAGTTACGTGTCTGTGGCCTACCGTCCAGAGTACTTCGCGAACACTATATATGTGCGAAGTAGGAAATGATTTCTGCAGAAGTGTAGCGGTGCTTCAGTTCAGTAGCAAGCATTGGAGATTCAGATATTGTGCTTATGTCTGTAATAGATTTAGTTAAAACTTAGCGCTTGTTCCGTCTTAATCTTGTCCTACGCTCGTTTCCGCGTTATCTGTATCCTGCTTAACGATGACAACGATGACCAACCAACACAGCCAAGCCCTATCCCTTTCTCTAGAACCTGACTGGATTCCCTCTTTTCTATAGTCAGTCCATGGCCGTCCCTCTTGACAGCAAGAGAAAGATTAAAACAATAACGTTGTATGTATAGGTAGGCGTTTATTACTAAGAATTAGGTGTGTGCGGTGAATATAAATTTCTTTTAATACGTAGTACGGCGTCTCTTACAATTATAAAGTGGTTTTGGGATGTAAAACACCAGAAATTTATTCGCGCTAAGGATACCGCGTTAACAATATTTTGCCGGCGTATATATGGTTCACCGTAATGGCCATTCTGTACACAGAATAAGAACTTTTTCCGAGGCAGCAAGGGTACAACGCACATAATTCCATACGCCGCAGTGTGGCTGAACAGTCATGCAGGAGTTGAACAACGGGTTCATATGCTGTTCAAAGAAAAATAGAATTGCACTTTCCCTGTAACATTACTCGGGTACAGAGCTCCAAATAACAACACAGAAAAATAAACCTGACGAAATAGATACGACCCTGGGTTAGTTCCATGCACTTGTGTCTCGTATTCGCTGCTGTAAATTCAGCATACAAAAACGACGCACACAACTGGCGAAAGAAGTAAAGATTGCTGATTCGGCAGATTTGACCCTCGACCAATTTGGTTTGTTGACCTTACAAACTTATCTCGTTAGTGTGTTACGTCGAAGCACAGGTGCGAAGGGCTCGCTAGCTGTACAGCTCCGGTCATAAGCTCTATAGATCTTTTTATTATTATTATTATTACTGACAACAACCATTCTGCCATGCATCAACAGGTGCTGGAGGAATATCGTGGTCTACGACTACGCGTTCACCGGCCCCATACTAACTTGCCTTGCTGTAAGTTTCGACCTTTCCCAGTTTCTCTTCATTACGCTATATCTTCTTCGTGACTTGTGGTGACCGCACTCGTTTGACTTGTGAGGTTACGTTCGGAAACAAGTTATCCCTTGTTTTATTCTTTCTTAAATATTGAGTAACATTAAAAGTGATAATTTGTTTTAGACACTTGAATGCCCATTTGTCACTTCAGCGCTTCACTGCGAGCAGCGGTTGTGAGACAGGAAACTCGCGGCTCTAATGGTTACGGCTCTTTATAATCACCTGGAAGCCGTCTATTTACAGCAGTTCCTGGCTGGCTTCCTGCATGGTTGGCGTTTTACGAGGTTCCCTGCGGGGTTTTTTTTTTTTTTTTTTTTTTTCAGAGGCATTGCAGATCGCTCGGCAGTCTTCATAGGGATACTGCCCCGCCACGGTGGTCTAGTGGTTATGGCACTCGGCTGCAGATCCGAAAGTCGCGGGATCGAATCCCGGCCGCGGCGGCTGCATTACGATGGAGACGAAATGTTGAGGCCCGTGTGCTGTGCGATGTCAGTGCTCGTTAAAGAACCCCAGCTGTTCGAAATTTCCGGAGAACACCACTACGGCGTCTCTCATAATAAGAACTGGTTTTGGGACGTTAAACCCCACAAATCAATTCATAGGGGTACTAAATTTGATTACTTTGAAGACCACGGTAGGAGGAGGAGGAGGAGGAGGAGGAGGAGGAGGAGGAGAAAGGAGGGAGGAAAGACAGGGAGGTTAGCCAGTGCTGAGACCGGCTGGCTACCCTGTGCAGGGGAAGTGGGGTGAGGGGAATGAAAGACCACGGTAGGAGCTCTTGAAATGTTTCGGGGCTCAAAACTACTGTTTCAGTATAACCTACAGTCAACGAAGTCAGAGTTAGCACGTTCAACGAGGTACGCCCGTTCAAATTGCTCAGTGAACATAATACACGCACCATAAATAAACACGGTCCTGTTTTGTTGTTGGCCGTGTACATGCATGACGCGGGATCGGGGCCGGACCTGAAAGTTGAAAAGAGTTTTCATATGAGAAAGCTGTGTCGGCACCTGGGCGTGCTCTCACAGCAAGCATGAAAAAGTGGGAATGAATTGCGCCGAAGTACAAGTCAAAATTTGTCATACCGTTTCTAGGGGCGCTGAGGAGCCAACCTTGAACTTTGAGCGCCAAGCACTTCGAAAAGTGCAGCCAATTTGGCGCGAAGTGGCCACCCTTTATCAAATCGGAACACACCGTCTTGTAACAAGTGATGCAACCGCCTCGCGACAATAGTGACTTGCGTTCGCAGCAAGCACTGGCTCAACAAGACGTTTGCTATATGGCAGCGGTTCTTCGAAAGACTCGAGTTAACATGTTTGTAGGGAGACAGAACAAACATTCGGTAGCAAGCAGAAAGGCATGACATGCGAGCATAGGATGATGATATGAAGTCTCCATCTTGTCGCGAGCGATTTCGAGGTGAAATCGCGTGTGCTCTGCTGCCCCATCGCGTTAAGCATGATTAACAGCGCCCTATTACACCCGCGTATATTGGAATTTGTATTCACTTGTGGTAATTACACACAGCGCATTGTACCTTATAGTGCCCCCCCCCCCCCCCCTTCAAGTCAGTATGGAAAGAAAAACTTGATATCTACACACAGGCGTGCTATGCGCGAGAAGTGCGTAAACAAAAGTTTTGATGATCTTAAACAACTGTCAGTTTACATTTTTTGTCTCGCTACACAAAAGTTACACTGGCGGACCAAATAAAGGAGCTCGCATTCTCATTCTATCTTCACAACCCTGCAGTCTCCTTTCTTACAATGATGTGAACGCGATATGTATTCGAAACGCATGAGTGAATGATTGCGACCAGCATGAGTGAATGATTGCACATCTTACTCTCAATGTCATTGCGCTGTGACTTTCAATGTCATTACACTCTGGTCATTTATTTAACACTGATCCAAGAGATCTGCAGCGAAAAATGGCGCTAATTTTCTTCGTCAGACGAAATGCGTGACTGCAGCTGTCCTATAACATTTATAGATTAATGCTGTACGTACACATTGCTGACCGTTCAACGAAATTAAAATGTAAGTGCGCGCGTGCGTGCGCGTGTGTGCGCTGAAGTTTTTTTCACAAAAAAGCAAAAACAAATACCACGCCGCAGGCCAATGCTGCTTGGTTGTATAACGGAATCCGCCACAGTAGTCTTCCCGGTGGAGGCATTATCAATAAAAAATCAAAGTAATAAAATCTGGTCGAGAAATAAGTAACCCCTTGTTGTGGAGGCATTTCAAGTGGAGGCGTGTACGACCGTAAAAACAACCCACGTCGCGTCGATGCGACGGTCTCCTGTCACATTTGTCCTCGTCTTTTTACCCACAGGTTAATATTTTTTTCATGGTCCACGTCATCTACATCTTGGTAACCAAGCTCCGACAGCGAAACGTCAGCGACACCGAAAACTTTAGGTAAAGTACGTATAGCTCTCCCATTTGTTGTTATATATTCTTCGCCGCGGTTGCATAATGTAGGTTTTTTTTTTTTCCTGCATACATTCTGCTAACCATCCATTAACGGTTCGTCGAGGAGCACGTGGTGTACACAGCAATTACTAGAAGCTTATGATGGCCTTCAAAACCATCGCTCGTTAGAGGACAACAAGGAGCTCTGTACTGCTCACGGAGACGGTTATTATTAGAAAAAAGAAAGAAAAGAAACGACTAGCAGGAAGGCTTCGTGCAAAAATTAACTGCTACACACTACATCGCAGCCGTTGCTTGTTTCGGTGGATATAGGGAAAGACAGCGCGTCGGTCGCTTCGAAAGCTGATATCTTTAATGCGCAAGTTGGCGATTTCACGACGGGAATATCTGGTAGAGTGCAAGTGGGGAGGAGATTCATCAAGAACCGATCTCGATGAATTACATGAAGATCGTCGAATAAGGATTGTTGGCTCTAGCAGCATTCCTTGTTCAACAATCGTTTCATCAATTCAAGCCTCCATCGTCCCGTGAACATGCGTTCTCGTTTTGATCGCAGTAAAGTGAACGGTGTTTACGCGAGGGCCGAGAGTTGTCCCTGTGACCGTGTTATCATCGTTTTACAGCGAGGTTGTTATAGGCCTCCGCGCATTTCTCATTCTTGTCGTTCGCAAGCAATAACTGTGAATAATAATAATAATAATAATAATAATAATAATAATAATAATAATAATAATAATAATAATAATAATAATAATAATGGTGATGATGATGATAATAATAATAAACCAGACAAAAAATTGTTCACTGAGTTTGTGAAGAGTTTGAAGTGCTACACCAATCCAAATGACTCAGCCACTCAACAACTGTCGTCTATGGATTTAAATATGTCCAATAACCTTATGTTGCAACCAAACCAATCATTGTGCACATCTCGGCAATCAGAGGGTTATCGTCGATAACTATACGAAGCTGGTACCCCGGTGTCCCGGGTTCGATTCCCACCAAGACAGAAACATTTTCTTTTGGGAACCGTGATTTGGCGTTGTTTGCAGGAGCGTCCCCGAGATATTTGACGTACTACTTTCTCTCATGTTAGGACGTGATCACATGGCGGCACTAGTGACGACATGAATGACTTCATGCGATGGCGTCATCGTGCCATCATCACGCAATTTTATGTCGTGACGTCGTTATGACGTCTCTGTGACGTCGTGTGGTGACGTCCTCACATTGTCACGCGACTTTTGGTGCCACTCATGCACACGCTGCGCACAGGATGGAGGACGCACGATTTTTTCAATCATCAGCCAAGTAATTTTTAGCGCTAATATATAGAAAAGTCAGTGCATCAGCGCATATATACCCTTCTCTAAGAATGTATACCACAGTTTTTCTGGTCATACATGGTCTTGTCAACAGTCATTTAATACTTACAAGAATTGAGACTCCGTTATCGCGTTGTTTCATATATATATATATATATATATATATATATATATATATATATATATATATATATATATATATATATATATATGTGTGTGTGTGTGTGTGTGTGTGTGTGTGTGTGTGTGTGTGTGTGATATTAACAATAGTCTTTTTTTTTTGCAGAAAGATCCTGCGCGCCGTGGTGATACTGATACCCGTTTTCGGTGTCCACTTCGTGTTGACCACGTTTGTGAGCCCAGATTCATGTAGCGCTTACCTCAAGAAGCTCTACGCCGAATGGGGCATCGTTGGCTTGCAGGTACTATACAGACAGGGCGGCATTTACAGCACTTAATTTCTTTGGCAGGTTCCTGAACTTCGCGTCTGTCTCGAGCGCTGGGTGTTTCGTAGAACGCCCTTTCAATCCCTCCAATTTTTAATGCGCACTTCAAAGGATGTAGCATTATTGCATTGCTTAGGTGACCTATAGCGTATATACAGACCTCTACGCAGAGAAAAACGAACTTTTATTTTTGAAACATAAAGTATCGCGCCTTGAGTTCGAACCCGCCTGTACAGCCTATGAAAGCCAGTCCTGTAGCTCTCGACAGCGGGTCCTGCACACTTTTGCATAAAAGTTGAAAGACCCCTGTACGTCCCATATCAACTCGACGGATGCGCTCCTGCATGCATGTGTACGCTGGCGCAAGTACTTTTTCAGTCAAAATTTTGTTTGAATTAAAAAATATAAACTAATTGGTTTCAGTCTTCCGAGGACTCTAACCAAGCAGCAAGAGAGAGAGAGAGCAGTGGTAATATTAACGAGAGTTGTGCAGCAAGCTACTGAATGAAGCATTTAGTAGCTGTATATATAGCAGACATGCGTGTGGAAAATGGGGAGTGGGAGTACGTGTGTCGTCGAGTAGATTTTGGGTGGCAAATGACAAGCGGAATAATTTTTATAAACAGACAAAAATATAGAAACAGCATGGTACAAGACGAGAAAGGAAGCGTAACACAGGTCGTGCTGTGTCGCGTTTCTTTTTTTTTTTTATTGCTGCATCGGCCAGCCTAAACGAATAAGCTGTTAAAGTTTACATGCATAACTTTGTTTCGTCAGTGTGAAAATGCGTTTCTCTTATCTATCTTTAACAGCACTGGTCCGCATGACTCTAAATCTCCTATTCGCCCTAATATATACGCCGAAAATTACAAAACCCTAAATCAGACGTGATAAAATACTCTTAATAGATTGACAGAATACAAATCGTTTCCTAAACTAAGTGAAAGAACCTTTTCATGAGCTGTACTCTCACCGTTCACCCCTTTCTCGCAGGGATTCTTCGTTTCCCTAATATTCTGCTACCTCAATGGCGAGGTGAGTACACAATAGACAGTTGTAAACCGATGCTTGTGTACACTGTACACGCTCCGTTTACTCCCGACGCAGATCCAGAGCCTGGTGAAACGTTCGTACAGCCGCTACAAGAACGACCGCAGCATAAGCAGGAGCCATCGGCCAAGTGTGCCGCAGACCACCACTACAACGACGACTGCAACAACTCCCATGTGACCCATCCTATCGCGCGCACAGACGCTACTTCGGAGTGGCTTTGCGGCTCCTCGCGTGTTTACCCTTAGAAAAAAAAAACATGCATAAAAGGACCCTTCGAAGGCACAGATTGTGGTATCCTCCTACGGACTTCGACATATGTTTCCGGGCTTCGTGTGCACCAACGCTCTGTGCCGGTTTCCGCCTGGAACTCTCACTGGCACGTGTGCGCGCTCTTCGTGTATGCTATCAAAGAATTTCGGTTAATACTATGGTGCAGTGAGCCCTACACAGCCGCTAGAAATACGGAAGATTGACTGCCGTGTTTTGCTCTCATGGGAGAATTCTTCATCCGACCCGTACCTGGCATGCTTGGATCGGGCACGTAAAAGCGACGTGGAGGTGATACTATGAATGGTCCAACTCCAGCCCGTTCAAGTTTCTAGCCGCAGCAGGCTTGTGGACTCGTCTGGGCAGGCACGATGTCTCTTTCTCCAATGTGAACGTCGAAATACTAGCACCCCGGATGTAGAGGAGAAGTATCTCAGAGTGTTCCTATTCCTTGAATAAAAAGCAAGGACGCCGACCACAAGAGAAAATGTATTCACGCTTCGGCACCCAGAACTGGAGGAGCCTTGTTCACAATCTGTGAAAAAGGCTCCTGTTGTGGGTGCCGATGCTTCGGTACATTTTTTTTTTTTCTTGTGATCGGCATCCATGCCTTATATTCAATGAATTCTTCCCGCCCAGATGAGCGTCCGTCGATGCCTTGATTTCATGCTCCTATTCCTGTAACAAGGGAAGAAACGTACGATGGAGCATAAAGTCGGGCAGTCAGCCTTCTCAAAGCAACCTACGCTGAGGTCATTCTTTCCGGGCTTTCGAAAACTCGGCAAATGCGACGGTCGCGCGACGAATCCCACAAACAACCCACCGTATTGGTTCGTGTACTGTGCAATGTCAGACTGCACGCTAAAGAACCTCAGGTGGTCGAAATTTCCGGAGCCCTCCACTACGGCGTCTGTCATAATCAAATCGTGGTTTCAGGACGTAAAACCACAGAAATCAATCAATCAATCAATCAATCAATCAATCAATCGTACTGCTTCGTGGTGCGCGCCCGAGTTTGCTTTTTGCAGCTCGTGCCACTCCTCTCTGCTTGTAGCGCTGGTATTGCGCCCTGGTTCAAGAGACCTGCAACTTCATCGCCAGTATACGGCAAACACGATTATCCGCTCATTTACAACTTCCAAGCGGCCCAGCCGCAAACACCGTGCTGCCGCGCGGATTATTTGTTAACGATCGCTTGTCATCACGTACTTTTACCATGATTTGACTTCCTTAGTCATTTTTCTTTACTAATGGCAATGCTTCTATAGGCTGTCAGCGTCTGATGTTATACTTCCATTTTTACCCTTCTATGGGTATGCCACAACTGGCATTAGTAGGTAGTACATAAAGTATAACCACTCATCCGACTGGGGGGGGGGGGGGGGGGGGGGGGGGGCATGAGACACGCGCTGGCTGATTCCCGTGCGTTTCGTCTGATTTTTCGATCACGCAGAAAGACATTCTCGCGTTATGTCGAAGAAATGTTAGTTCAACGTGTCTGTGGTATGCTAAACGGTTGCTCATTTGTAATGTTTATTCACGTCGTGAAGGCAAGTGACACGGAAGTAGGTCACCAAAAGAAAGAAAAAAAGGTTGAACATTTATCTATGAAATTTTGTTGCAGTCGCAAAGAAATGCGTAAGGAAGAATCATTTGTGCTTTTGTCGACATCCACAGCGCCAGCAGAAAAAGAAAAGCGTCAACATTCGTTGAAATTAAACTATCCCGATCGTTTTGGCAATTTTAGGTGGGCATCAAACCTGCTTGTTGTGACGGCCGTGCCATGTAAGGAAGCATATGGTTCAACGAAGGTGACCATGAACTGTTACTTTCTGGTCGCTCAGAAAATCTTTGACTCGGCTGTCGCTTTTCCGCTTTCCGCGGCGTTTATACCTATCTTTGTAAGTTTGAATGCGTAATATATAGTGACGTTGCTCCTTTCAAGTGCATCTATTGAAGAGGCGGCAGTTATGGAACTCACTGGAACTCACTTGCTAAGTGAAACGATTTACTAATCAACTTTCAAAGAAAGCCATTCTTAAGCTGTGCCACGAAATATATTGACGTTCCTTCTGTTTCACAGAAGTAGGAACGTCAATATCTTTCGTGGCACATGGAAAACCGAGTGATACCAGCCGTATATACTATTCATTTTACCGCAGAAGTGCTTTATGTTAAAGTTTACTGCAGACTTTTGTGACGACACGTGCACCGCCTAGGCTTGCATGTGTCAGACTATGCTTCTATATAGAGTTACTCTATATGACTGCCAAAGAATTCCTTTGGGACTCATGTGCAGTAACTCTACACGTGTTTCTAAACCGTTCTCACCTCGCGCGGTAATGGGGCGTTCACACTGAGCAATCCGGCGGCCGGAGAAGCGCGGAAACCTGTTCGGCGACAGCGAGATCCGCCGAAACAGCCCTATCCGCGCCGATCGCTCCGGGAGCGATTTTTGCGGCCGCTGCCGCCGGATTTCCCGCCGCGGACCAATAGGAGCGCGAGTCACAAATTCGAAAAATGGCGGCCAAGTTCGGCTCGATTGTCTCTGTATTCGAAGCCCGTCTGGACATCCAACTGGATCGTAAACACCCATTTTTCTTCGGGGAACGCCGCGCGTTGAGTAGTGTCACGAATAACAGCCATTCTCAACTTACTCGTTGTAGGAATCCACGTGTCCACGTCACAATTTCGCACAACGAATAGCACTTTCACGGCGTCACCAAGCTTCTCGCGTTCACGTATTCCAGGACGAGCACACCACCGCTGGTGGTGTTTCCGCCTGTCATACATCACCAGAACGTATTTCGCAGCCAGCCTAGCAGTACCGCTTCTTTCTCAGGCACACAAACAAAACGGACAAGATCCGCACGAGCGTAGAACCGGTGGGACCGCGTGTACATCCGGGCCATGCCGCATTTTTTTAAAGGTTCGACCTGCGCTCGGCAGATGGCGCTATGTCACTTTCCGGCGGCGCCGGTTCCGCGGCGGTAAGCAGTGTGAACTACGCGGTTTTCGGCGGCAAGAGAATTCCGTCGAATGTAGACGCCGGATTTACCAGTGTGAACGAGGCATAAGTGTGCTGTGTTGAAATGAAAGCTTTCGCTACTCTTTATCTCACCTCGGCAGCCCAGGCAGCGTGTAAGTTCCCTAGAGGTTGGTTCTGCATTTCGAAAGATGAAGACCTAACAAATGACCAAAGACCAGCTGTCCACCGTAAGTAACTGCAGCTAGTAGCTGAGCCAAATACGTGAAAAATTTTTCAACAGAGAACGTCGAAGAGGCCAGCAAGTACCTTATATAGCAGGTTTTTCGACTCGTGGGACATTCGATGTTTTCGCCTGAAAGGGCCCCTGAAACGGTTTTTGGACGTTGTGTCACTGAGTGGGCTACGTCATTATCATACCATTCACACCATAAATTAATTACGCAAAGCACCATGCACCATGGCCGCTACGGGCTTACTGCTGTTACCTTCCTCCTTACCACTGCTGTTTCTCCTCAACTCCCTTCGTTGAGGGATGCACGCTAGTGACGGCTTTGACTCCCACGGCGGCCGCTGTGCCGAGGCCTCATTAGCCACATCGACATGGTGCCGCGACACGCTAGAGCCCTAGTCACGAATATTTAGCACAGCTCGGAGGGGCTTATGGCAGCTCCCACGGAGCCTTTTGTTAAGGTGTACGCATAGATGCACGTAAGGTCTGTTCTTGTCTCCCAGTATTGCGTCCGTTGTCACCAAATACCCTAGCAACGGTCATACACTAACCAAACACATGCGTCACAGTGTCAGTGCTAGATTGTTTTTCTTTGTGCGTATGGCCTTTTTTTTTTTTTTTTGCGTATGGAGCACTTTTTCCTCCGTATACACTGATAACTTGTGGCACCAGCGCGGGTTAAATACAACAAAATAGCCCAGTGTGTCGGCGTACTTGTACACCCACTTCTCAAACGTGTGCGAGTACTCGATAATGCAGCGCTTTTCGAGATCGTACCCCAGATTTGAGCGGTGCGACGCGCTTGCAAGCTATGTATACTCCGCGCACTTGGTGTAGGTTACTTGAACGTTCTCCTCCCCCTTACTGCTGAGGAGAGGGCAGCACACAGGCGCCCTATACATCTCGATATATTGTTCTCGACTTTGGTGTATAACAGAAATCTCCCCTTTAAAAGACACGGCGAGTGCCTACTGGCCAGATGACTGGACGTTAACCAGCCTCCGAAATGGATGGCAGACGCTCCTTTTCATCAACCCCTTCCCCAAGCTTTCCCTTGCTTTCCCGTGCTCCCTTATGGGTTGCAGGCAGAAAATGACGTATTTCCTATATTCAATACCACCATCTGTAAAAACCGAGCATTTTCGTCAAATCACCGACACATATTGCATCCACTACACCGCTGCAAGGGCCAAGTAAAGTTGTGACCGTGGTGTCGAAGGTCCTCCGAGATTCCAGCTCCCCGCTCGGCGTCCTAAACGCACCGTCCGAGACGGCATGGGCGAGTTGGGAAGGAGCTGGCTGCCGCTGGTATGGCGGCGATAGGCTCGCGGGCAAACGTGAAGCGAATGAAGAACGGGCTCCGAGACTTCAGTTTAAAGAAATGGAAATGAAAACTTGTATTTACAGTATAGTATACAAAAAGGGAATACAGGGAGTTGACTGGTACATAAAAAATAAAGTTGAAGCTGAACAACACGTAGGGCGACCCTACTCCGGCGTAGCCGGCAGTGCGTAGCACTTTTTCCACCCGTTCAGCCTCTCCTCCCCGTCACATGGCGGAGCCATCTTTATTACCACAACCGCTCCGCCTTAACGTCTCAGCCGGCGAATCATATTCACTTCGCTCTGGCATTGGGCAGCGATTCCACCTTTTGTCCCGCCTCCTCAATTGGGGCGGTCCAATTGGTGAAATCACCACCCAGTCTGTTGACGGTGAGAGGGGTATGTTTGTACAATAATAAAAAAAGCATATTCACCTGCACTAAACAAGACACACACATAAAAAGCAGACCATGCCACCCAAGGTCGAAGGGCGATGGTAAAGATATGGCACACGTGAAACGCGTTACTTGCGCACGTGTCACGTCTGCTCGGGCGCTGTTACCGGAAACAAGCAGGCGCCCAAAAGATTCGCCCGAAAGAGTTATTATTTGAAGAAAACCTTCCCATGGGGAAGTTGGACCGTCCGCGCGCCTGCTTCTGGTTATCTCAAACAAGCCGAGCCGTACTGGCTCTTACTCAGACCCGTTTAATCGGCACCCCGCTGGGCTTAGCCGCATGCTACCCCACGGCGAGCGAGGAAGGAACGCTTGAACCAAAACCATCCCGCGGCACGCGCGGGCCACAGCCCAGTGACCAAAAACAGGCATTTCCGACGGCGAACAACTAACGGTTCGCGAGTCTCCAGGGCCGTCACCACCGGCATGTTGCATGCCGACGCCACATGCAGCGTAGCCGCCCCAGGTCGTCGTAATGACGCCCGAGGTGCGGTTTGCTGCGTGCTCACGCACAAAGGGGCCCACCTGCGTCACCGCCGCGACCACTGTCCAAGCATCCCCACTCACAGCCCCGCAGCGGGGTGCCCGTGTCCCCAGAAGACGCGGAAGGCACATATGAAGAAAGCAAAGAAAATGAATAACAGATACGGCCGGGGAACGACAAACGAAAAGCCAACGCCGCGAAACGCGCCCCATTGACCGACGCCGCCCGTCGCCGAGTGTTATAAAAAAAAGTAATAATAAACGCGCCTTGCTAGCGGCAGGCTTACAGGCCACTAGGCCTTAATTCGCTTGCAACCCGATCACACACATCCCAAACGTCCCGAATACCAGGGCGTTTTTCGTCATATGACAGTCACTGTTCCTATGCACACTACGCAGAATGAGCCTGCACGCACGTTCACACGAAATGTAAGCTCGTTTGTGGTTGGCGGCAAGACAAAGTTCGCCAGTCGTTACAGTATATACTTACTAGAAATGAGGGGCATGGAGGTCGCCTGCCGAAGCTTTGAGCGGTTTTCGAGCGGCGATTATTGACTACGATTGTCGGAGGTCCCGACGTTGCGAAATGAATGATGATTGATTTGTGGGGTTTAACGTCCCAAAACCAGTTCTGGTTATGAGAGACGCCGTAGTGGAGGTCTCCGGAAATTTCGACCACCTGGGGTTCTTTAACGTGCACTGACATCGCACAGCACACGGGCCTCGACATTTCGCCTCCATCGAAATGCAGCCGCCACGGCCGGGATTCGATCCCGCGACCTTCGGATCTGCAGCCGAATGCCATAACCACTAGACCACCGTGGCGGGGCGTTGCGAGATGAAGCTTTGATAGAGGTGTCATGAGGGGATAGTGGCCCAGAGGGGTGGGACGAGCGCCTCAAACTACGCCACGAAGGAGCCTTGCTCGTAGTGCAAGCAGCGCGCATTATACTATTATGCTATGGATATACTATTTGGAGCTGCCAGCATGATAGCGCTCTCCGAGTTACCTTCTGCAATGGAGATTCGTTTAGGCGTCCATCATGACATGGCGCAAAGTTCTCGCCGCCTAACTCTGGCGCTAGACGAAGCGCACGGCTGGCGGCGACGTCGTCTCTTCAGCTGCGCGCACTGATCATCGCTACACGCGCGTCGCGTTTCATCGAGCTTCGTTGGCCGCGCTGAGGGAAAGGCGCGTTCGCATGCATGGCCACAAGCAGGCATAACGTGCAGCTGCGCATGAGACATGCTACAGGTCACGTACCTGACAGAATACAGCAGTTGCGGAGGACAAAGCTGAATCACATCGTCCCTAGAAACCTACCCATATCGTATTGGTATCGCAATAATTGCTTCACCGTCCAGGCGAAACTGCGGATTTTCATCAGTGCTTAGTTATGTAGCGAAAATTCATTCCTTGAATAAATAAAGACTTCCATGACTACGTAAATTTCGGCATGCACTGTACTCGAAAACGTTACGCCCAAAATCTTCTTGCCCGCTACATTATTCCCAATTACTGTGTCTGCGATTCAAACGCGTGGCGCGAAAAGTTAGAGGCACTTCAGTTTCCCTACTTGCGCTGAAAGCGAAAGCAGCGCGGAGCAGCAGACAGAGAGATGCGCAGCCGACTGGCGAAGCTGCACTGCATGGGCACGGCGTGTAGCATGTCTGCTGTAACGAAGACCATGCTATCTCGACGTTTGTTTCACGTGTCTTTCTCACGTTACGGCATCCCATAGTCATGTAATCAGATTGAGTAAACTAAATTTTAAGACTGAGCCACCAAAATTTCGGGAGATATGCCAAGACTGTTTTGAACACGTGTCAACTCAATCTTCGAATTGTGCAAAGTCAAACGAATCAACCGAAGCTCAATGAATTTTCAACATCCATTGAGGCTTGAGCCTGTGCAACTAGACCTCAACGAAATTTCCGTTGTCATGTGTTCGAATTCGACAAAATCAATTTTTGATAAGCCATGCTCATCATGGCTATGACTTCTACCGCTATCATTTGGTGTTACCTTGGTGTGATTATGTGGATTTTTGTGTGGCCGCGACGAAGGGAAGCTGCGCCGGCAGTTCGGCTCGGCGCGACGCGCTGCTGACGAGGCAAAGAGAAGGAAGAGGAAGAGCGAATGCAGTGTGCGGCATTATCTGTTTGTTCCCACAAACAGATAATGTATTCCTTTCTCTTCACTATGGCAATGAACAGATACCGCAAGTATCGTCATTGAGATACCTAGGTATTATATATGAAGAGAATCTAAGCTGGCAGCAGCAAATTGAAGTAAACAGATGCAAAGGAGAGCGGGCCATGGGCCTGTTGCGACGTTTCAGTAGCAAAAGTACCGGAATGAGAAGGTCCACATTGCTGATCATATACAAACTGTACGTACGTCCGATTATGGAATTCGGTTGCGTTCTGTTTTCCGGCTGTGCGGCCTATAAGCTACGACCTCTACTTTTGTTAGAAAGGCAAGCCCTACGCCTTTGTCTCGCTCTACCAAAATGTGCGGCCAATAACGTGCTGTATTTAGAAGCTCGTGTGATACCCCTGGAATCAAGGTTTAAACAACTGACTGTGCAAACATTTCTAAAGCTCTACGATACGCCACTCTCCCGTTCGCAGTCAATCTTCATTACTTCTCGTGATTCCTTTCTTTAGGAACCGATGGCGACGCTATCAATGGCCTCAGGTCGTTTTTGTCCAATATATGATATCTGATATTCAAGTTTCTCTGCAGAACCTTACTCCCCTAAGGTCACACTCGTCCTTGAAGGATAATCTATATTTCGATCACATTTTCCCTAAAGATGCTAAGCTCCTTCCCTTACGTATTCTTGAAGGATGCCTTCAGGATAATCTCGCCCAGTTTCCTGAGCATTTTGTAATCGCTACGGATGCGACTCAAAGAGTGGAGAAGGCTGGAGTTGGTATATATTTTCCTCCCAGTTGAATTGGTCATTCGCGCTCCGACTGCCTGATTTTACCTCTATATTCCTAGCAGAATTTCTGGCTATTGCATTGGCGATTAGGAAATTGAGCCCGTGCCAGACTAAAGTAATCATTATTACAGATACTTCGTCTGTCTGTTCACATATAACATCTCCAAAGCAGTCGCCCTTACTGAAGATTTTCTCGACGCTTGTACCGTCTTACATAAGAGAGGTCCGCTTGGTCTAGGTCCCTGGCCACACTGGCATTTTTCTGAATGAATCAGATGACTCGCTGGCAACGTCATCTTTAGACGGCCCAGTGTTAAATGTACTGCCGAATTTTTCGTTTATCACAGCCGAGAGGTTTAAACGCTTTCGTCTACTGACATGCACTAAGACATCTCTTCTGGATTTGGACGACTATAGACCCTTTTCATAAATACGGCACCTGGTGGTGGGCTTTTCGTCAGTTTCGTTTTGCAAGGCATTTTGGGTTCGCGAGCGGCCATCATGAAGGCTGCGCTGCAGAGCGGGGGCAAGGCGTGAGTGTGGTGGCAGCTGATTCTCGTGTGATCCGCCGAAATATCAGCGTCCGTGTTTGCGAACGTGCTTTTCGTGCAATGTGTTAGTGCCTCCCAAGCGCTTCTCCTTTACAGTGAGTGGTATTTTGTGCCCATTAGCGGGCTCGTCGGGCAGAATATGGCTCGGTCGCAGGACGATGATAAACCTGCAAGTGTGCGCTGTCAACGTCTGTGGCAGCGTGCACAATCAACACCTGGCACCACCGGGACGAGAATAAGGGCTCGCCGTATTTTGGCGACATTTGCGTCGCGACATCAACTTTTCGTACTGCTTCGTGTAAATGAGGTGAGTCGCTACCGTTGTGCGCGTGCACATAAACATGCTGGCGGTGCTATGCATATGCGGCGACGTTTGTGTTCGCACCATTTACGGATGCTTCTTTAACTTTTTACTCCTGCAGGGAAAACCGAGGAGGCACCATTATATTATTTCGAGGGTCGTCCTTCGGCACAGGGTCGTCGTTCGCATCCCGCAGCAGGAAAGAAGTGTTTTTCAATAAAATTCATGGAACATAGTTTGGTTGTTTTTGTTAGTCATTTCCCGGGCCCCTCCGAATGGCATGGATTAGTGTCCGCCTAGCTTGTTGGAAAAAAGCTTATAGAGCGTGACCAGAGGTAAGAAAGAAAATCGACGTGAGAATTAATATGCTGAATAAGTCTTGGCTCCTTACTGACAAACTTGCAAGGGCATCTGGCGAAAATAACTGGTTAATCGCTTTTGCTGGCACGATTGTCAACCTTAATTGTATGCACCGATAAATTCTGTGCTTTTAGTCACGATACTGTTCATGGCTGCAGTCACCGCGTAAAAAAATGCACGCACCCCTTTTTTTATTTGTTTTTGTTTTCTGCCTCTGACATTTGCAGTCGTCCTTGGCTCCGGCAGCCCTACTGAACCTTCAGGCTCGCGCATCGCAATCCACCGCATGTTGGAAAAAGAGAAGGAACCTTAGCTTGACGCAATGAAACTTTCCTATATGTGCAGCGCGTTTACGAACGAGAGCCCATCAGCGTCTGTTCTTACTCATTTATCGTACGGAAACGTTTGTTTACAACCAGGTTTTTTAAACTCGGAGACGTACCAGGCTAGACTTTAGTTCATTCTTGTCCGTAAGAAAAGAAACTGTCGGCCGACCTCAGAGGTAATGAAAAACATTGTGACGAGCAGCAAGCTTCAGACATCCCACCCGTTATAATAATCGAGACAAAAAGAATCGGTTGACATAGTTTGGGCTAGAAGAGATCGGCTTGAAGTGCCACACCACTTTGAGTGACAGCGGTCGTCTGTGGACATAAACTTGGCCAGTAATCTATAAGGTTGTAGCCTAACGAATCAGTTAACATATCGTTAATCACAAAGTCATCTTCATCGCCATTACACTATAATGAAAGGTAATACACGCACATTTTTCTAACCTCGTGAGGTGCGACACAGCTCCTCTGGCTTCCAATTAAACTTATAACCTTTTCACTGTTCTCGTCACGGCATACTCAATGCTAGCACGTCGGAATGTGGCCCGCGTTTGGATTATCGTACAACGGGCTCAAAAGTTAGGCACCCCAAGAACAAGCAGGAGCAATTTAGTATTCAGCGGTGCGCTGAAATGTCACGCACTCGCGCGTTCACATTCGCCGAGGCTCGCGTCGTCTGCTAGGGTGCCCTTATCATGGCAGCGGGCTGTAGTTCGCGCGTTCGGCGCTCGAGGCACCCTTTTACGAAAAGGGTCTATAGGCAGGTTGCACATCTAACTCCCCGCGACGACGCCAGCGCCGTTGCGGCGGAGGGCGCGTTACTGTCGGGAGAGCGGAGAGCGATCGCGCCTGCTTGCCCTTGGCGACTGCGGCAGCTAAAAGGCTGTGTCATCGCCCTGCATCGCAGCGAAAAAAAAAAATTTTTAAATCTTAGTATAGCGTGTCCGAACGGTTCTTTGTAGAAGTGGCAACTGTAGCTTTGTGGAATCGAACAGTTGATATTGTTACAGGAACGACGAGTGACGAGGCACTACGATTAGTAGCTATATACAGGCAGCGGTTGCAAAGCGGACCGCTCCAGCTCAGAGTCCGAGCCAAGTGCGAGCTTCGTCTTCTTCGTCGATGGTGGCCACGCGCATCGGCCGAGCTCCTAAACTGCAGCATGCATGTAGCATGACCCCCCGGCGGCAGAAGCGACGTCTCGGAGCGGCTAAATGTTATCAACAGGAGGGTGATACGTCTTCAACCGTGTGACGTGCACGATATCACGTCGCTGCGAAGTAGGCGAAGCAGCTTGGGCAATAGGGGCGATTTCGTAGGTCACGGGAGTGGCCTCTCGAACCACTCGGTAAGGGCCTGTGTACCGCGACAACAGTTTTTCTGACAGGTCCACGTGACGTGTCGGAGACCACAGGAGGACCAAAGAACCAGGCGGAAAGTGCACGTCTCGGTGTCTCCGGTCGTAAAAACGCCGTTGGCTCTCTTGCGATGTCAAAAGGCGGTCATGGGCAATTTCTCTTGCGTGGGCAGCTCGGTCGACAGCATCAAGGGCGTATTGACAGGTGGGCACCGTGACAGCAGGTATCGACGCATCCAGGGGAAGTGCTGGTTCTCGGCCGTATAGAAGGAAAAACGGAGAATAGCCGGCGGTGTCGTGACGTGAGGAATTGTAGGCAAATGTAACATACGGCAGGGCGAGGTCCCAGTCAGTGTGGTCCGAGGAAACATATTTGGCAAGCATATCGGTCAGAGTGCGATTCAGATGCTCCGCGAGGCCGTTTGTTTGCGGATGGTACGACGTGGATAACTTGTGCCGCGTTGCACAAGACTGGAGGATGTCGGAGACGACCTTGGAGAGAAATGTTCGGCCACGGTCCGTGAGCAGCTGCCGTGGAGCTCCATGTAATAAAATTACATCTTGGAGAAGAAAATCGGCGACATCTGTGGCAAAGCTTGTTCGGAGCGCGCGGGTAATAGCGTAGCGCGTAGCATAATCTGTGGCCACTGCGATCCATTTGTTCCCCGAGGTAATATTGGAAAAGGGCCGAGTAAATTCAAGCCAACGCGAAAGAATGGCTCCGCGGGAATGTCTAGCGGCTGGAGGTACCCGGCTGGGAGCGTCGATGGCGTCTTGCGGCGCTGGCATTTCTCGCAAGCTGCTACGTAGCGACGAACGGAGCGAGCAAGTCCAGGCCAAAAGAAGCGTCGGCGGATCCGGTCGTAGGTGCGTGACACACCGAGGTGTCCGGCAGTGGGAAGATCGTGGAGTTCGTGGAGGATTGCCGGGCGAAGGTGTTTGGGGATCGCGAGCAGCAAGGATGGGCCGTCTGGGCGACCGTTGTGGCGGTAGAGAACACCATCTTGAAGGACGAATAAGCGAAGGGAAGGGTCCGAAGGTGACGACTCCAGGCGATCAATGATTTTACGCAAGGCAGGATCACGGCGTTGCTCGTCAGCGACATGGAGCAGTTGGGAGACAGAAAAAACGCAGGTGTCAGTGTCAGTGTCAGACATAGCGTTCGGGTCTTCGACAGGGTATCGAGAGAGGCAGTCCGCATCCTGATGTTGGCGCCCCGACTTGTACGTCACTGTGTAGGTATATTCTTGTAATCGAAGTGCCCAGCGACCGAGCCGGCCGGTAGGATCCTTCAGCGATGAAAGCCAACAGAGCGCATGGTGGTCTGTGATTACAGAAAATGGCTTGCCATATAAATATGGGCGGAACTTAGAAACTGCCCAGACAAGAGCTAGACATTCGCGCTCTGTAATGGAATAGTTGCGCTCTGCACTTGTTAGGAGCCGGCTGGCGTAGGCTATAACACGGTCGTGCCCGTGTTGACGTTGTGCTAAGACGGCGCCGATTCCGTGACCACTGGCATCGGTTCGGACTTCTGTAGGGGCGGACGGGTCGAAGTGGGCCAATACAGGCGGAGTGGTTAGGAGCGCTATAAGGTGGGAGAACGCCGCAGCTTGCGTGGGTCCCCACGTAAAAGGGACGTCTTTCTTGAGGAGTGCAGTAAGTGGTTGGGCGATTGCTGCAAAGTTTTTCACGAAGCGTCTAGAATAGGATCAGAGCCCCACAAAACTCCGCACGTCTTTTACAGACTGAGGAACAGGAAAAGCCGTTACTGCATGAATTTTCTTCGGATCTGGTTGCACACCGGTAGCATCAACAAGGTGGCCCAGTACTGTAATCTGTCGACGTCCGAAGTGACACTTCGATGAGTTCAATTGGAGACCAGCTTTGCGGAATATTTCAAGAACTGCAGCATGCATGTAGCAATATTTACAGCAGCTTTCCGTAGACGAAATATCAAAGCTTTCCAACTCGCCCGTAAGTGCTTTATAGCAGCGAGTTATGAATTGCAGCAGATTTTTTCTTATTTAAAAGACAATTTTGTGTTGTTTGCATGAATTGTAGATGATAGATTTTTCAGTGTGGCACAAATTTGGGGAAATCTACGTGCTTTTGGAGCAATCTCGGGTTGCAGATATGCACGTTTGTAGGCTGTTTTCGCGCAATAAACGTTCAAAAGAAAGGAAAACGTTCAACAAGCATAGCTTGTTTAGAGCATCATGTTAACGTCTGTTAGTTTTTATCAATTTTAATATAATGAGTGAACTAAAGCGATTATAAAAACAGTAAATTTATTTCCCCTTCGATATCGAATTTCCATTACCAATTTTTGTAATCGTCACATGCTTCGCATATATTTCGTTTTTCGCATTATTTCGTTTGCTCTTGCATATGTGCCCTTGACGGCGGGTGGTGGACATCTGGCGCCAGCTGTTTATTTCATCCCCATGTATACACGCGACGGTGAACACCGCAAGCTTTATTAAACAGTATCCCCACAAGACTAAACCGCCGAATTGGGGAACGGCCGGGTTCTCAATATCACTGTGCACTACAAAAGCGCTCTTGCACTGGTTGCTGAGAAAATGTTCAACCAATTAACAAATAAAACGGCCCAACGTGCAGCCAACTCCATATTCTTTGAGAGATTTTTCGTCCACATTTGCGGAATGCGGTGGCGGGTGGTTTCAGCGCCAGGTTTTTTTTTTATTTCATCTATTACGTAATGCTCAAAACTTGCCCGATCCAGCAGCTGACCGTTCCCAGTACATTCACCCAACAGAAAGTTACAACTGTTTACCGATAACGGAAAAGACGAAGGTCAGTAACACGAGCGCTCATGTTGCACCTCTCTATAGTATGTATATGCCTTCTTGTCCTTCGCTAGCGCTTAGCATTTTTTTATACGCAGCCCACAAGACCGAACATCTAGTTTTCTCGCAATACGTGTTCAATTTCACGTAGAGCTAAAAAAAATTGCTATTACATCCCGCAACACCGCGCTCAGCGGGCGCGGCGCCTTCACTTCTCTCGGAGTATGCTGGGGGGCCCGCGGAAGCTCTCCCGACGCTAACGAAAAAGTGGCCACAGTGGCGCTAGCGGGCTATGCGATGGTGGAGGCTCCTGGCGGGTGCAACCTGTCCATTGCCACCTTCAGTTCGCATGGAATACGGACAAATGCCTTTCACGTCAGTGCGAAGTGACTATAGCGAGTCTCAGATGTAAAACTCCAAGTCTAAATTTCTATCTTAATAAATCTGGTTTTCCTTAACTAACCTCTGTTTGGTATGCAATGAACCAGAAACGATTGATCACTTCCTTCTGTCTTGCCGGCGATTTTCTTCACTCCGCCGAATGTATCTAAATTCAATATTCCATAAACTGCATGCGTTTACCTTTAACAACACCAATTATTTTGTCGTTTGGTGCCTCTCAGGATGGTACAAGCCGTCATGCTGTTTTGTCAGCATTACATAAATTTATCGAAGCCCCCGGAAGATTACGCTGCTAGTGCTGTCGACCACAGCGTTTCGTCCCCAATGTTTCTTTTAGTAAATTCTAATTATTATTTTTAATTAGAACTTCTTCCTTCCTTTTTATTTCCTCGATGATTTTGGCCTTGGCCTTCTAATTTTCCTGCTCTCTACGTCGATAGCGCTCGCGATAGCCACTATGGACGCCACAGTTATAATAAGCGACTCGCAAGCAGCGATACGTAGCTACGCCAGCTGCCGGATCTCCCGGGAAGCGGCCCGCATCCTCCAAATTCACGAAGGCAACATTTGCTGCAAAAATGACAGTTTCCTCCTATGGACCCCCTCCCACACGGACCCACCGCTTGCGGGCAATGAGGCGGCCGACGCCGCGGCTCGAGAACTTACACGCCGAGCCGCGACGACCGCGGACAGTCCTGACGCCCCGCCCAACACGCGGCCGATGCGGGAGTGGACGTGGGGGGATCGCATGACCACTTTCAGAGACATCACACAACACTACAGATTGAACAGATGTAAGTACCCACCACCACACGCCAAACTAAACAAGAAACAGGCGGTTGCCTGGAGACAACTACAGACACACACATATCCCAACCCGGTGATCCTTCGCCTCTGCTACCCAGACATTTATACGTCTGACACGTGTAAAGTGTGCGGAGCCAGAGCGACGCTACAGCACATGCTGTGGGAATGCAAAGGGAGCGCACAGCAGGATCCCCTTATTAGGAACGGGGTAGACATGGCAGTCTGTGACCGCGGGGCGCGATGGGAGGCGTGCCTGCTCAGCCAAAACCTCGCTGATCAACTCTGGGCCGTCCGGCACGCCGAGGAAGCCGCCCGTGTCCAAGGGCTCGAGGCCGTCACCTAGGCTGGGGTGCTTGTGGCCCTACCCCGACACAATCGCCGGACCTATTTGTGAATTAAAGTTTTCTCTCTCTCTCTCTACGTCATTACTTGTAGTGTGGCCAATCCCCCCTCGTGGGTATGTGCCAACTATAGAGGCCACAACAACAACAGTGTGCGGCTCGAGAGGGGATAGCGTGACAAGATTCGAACGGCAGCTGGCTGATCGGCAGTTCGAGTCACGGCCTTCTTCAACCAGGCATCCTGCAGATATGCGGACCTGGTGAGCGTGACGTCCCGTTCTGTGCTGCTTCCCGCGTCAGACGTCCTGCAGCTATGGGGACCTGGTGAGCTCGATGCCTGCCCTGCTACCACTACTAACGCCGTGAGCAGCAGTTTGACGCTGTAGCTGGCCTGAGGACCTGGCACCTGAGCGTACTCGTGGCCCGTGCGCCAGGGGACAACCGCCAGCGGACAAGGTGTAGCGGGGTGCCTGCAGCTCGTGTCGGCGACTGACTGGTGACCGGTACTGCAGTGGCCTGGCGTCCTGCCGGCCTACTGTTCCTCCACTGCCCGACGCAGCCTGATCAGGGTGCCTTGAGAGGCGCTGGACTATCTCACGGAGCGGCCACGACGACGGGGAACACCACACAATTTACCGACGGTTGATGCGCGTCTAGGCGCGTAGGACTGTATTATAGCCATTGCAGACGATTATTACTACTGTGTGATGTGTGATGTGCGCGGTTTAAAAAGTGCGCGTGAAAAACAAACGTGAGTGACGCAAAGAAAAAGAAGACGAGAGAAGACGCTCGTGAACCAGATAAGAGCAGTGCATGGAAAACGACCGAAGACCTAGCTGACCGGATAAACAGTCATGAATGAAAGCGAAGACGACGAAGAACAAAAAGAGGGGCGTTGCAAAATTAAATAAGAAAACGAAGCAGCCAACCACGAAGATCCACGGTGTTCCCGATGGCATAGCTGAAGAACACGAAAACGCAGCAGCCGCCAATCAGAAAATAACAACGAAGCAAAGGCGAAAGAAAAGCGAGCAGGATCAGATTCTTCGGGGGTTCCACGAAAGAGAGTTCCGGGAGAGTTCCGGGCAGGAGAGTTCGAGGAAGGCAGCGGATCGTCTACCGGGCCGGGCGTTGAAGACGGCAGTCGGGTTCCGGACCCGAGCCACAAGGGCTTCACCCGACCGGGACCTCCTGCTGACCTGATCCCAGCCATCGGAACCCCAGCGACTCGCTAGATCCAGGCAAGGACCTGTTGAATCCTGTGTCCGTAGCCATAGCGGGAACAGTCGGGCTGCGGGCCCGAGTTCCACGCCGAGACGCCTGGACAAGAGGCCGCTACCACCCGATCGAGCCGCCTAGCTGCCCACGTCCTCCGTCGCCACCAAACATCTGGCATGGTGACTTTCGCAAGCCTGCTGCACGTCCCTAACTCGTTCTTCACGAAGCTAATCGACAATTTGGTGAGCCGTCCGATTCTCCCGCGTCACCTTCACACATCTCTCTCGGACCCTTAGTTATTAAATCGCCAGGACTCCCGTAGCGCCTATAGAGACTTATTAGAACTCCATTCAATTCTGTTATGCTTTCGTTTCTCTCACAAGTGCTTGTCGTTTAGTTTCCTTCTCTTATTAGTTTACATTAAAAAGCTTGTGTGTGTGTGTCTTGTGTGAAGAACGGCTTTGTCCTTGATTAGACTCTCGGAGGCTTCGCCTGGGAGAGTCGTCCGAAAACGAACCTATAAAAGAACCTGCGTAAAATATCATCACATACTGTCGTGTTTGTTGTAAAGCGTTGAATGTATCGTCTGGTGTGAGAGTCTGTGTTGCTTGCACGAAAACACCTGAGTGCGGTGTCAGTTATTACGAATCCTGGGCCCACATTTTTGCCAACTTACGACACTTGGCTTAGTGGCAACGTCCGAACCCATTCTTCGGTTTTTGAGTTTTAATGTTTTTTCGCCTAGTATTGTCATTTTTGCTGAGATACTCGTCATTGAATCCTTGCTATACCTTACTATCATTTGCATTACCATCATAACCTTATTTGCACACATTACGATCACTGATTCTTCATTCTTGAACACTTTCCGGGTTTTCCACTTTTCCACTTTGTCATGCTCATTATCATAATGTTCCTCAACTTATGTTCCTCATGGAGGAGGCGCGTCGCTACGTTCGGCGAGCCGTCAGGGTTGGACGGTGGCTCTGATTGAGGACATCAGCCTTACTTGGTCAATTTCCGGAGATCTGATAGGCTTGTTAGCGTTCCTGCCTGTTATGCAAGATATTATTTCATGTGCCTGTCTTCGTGGAAAACTCGAAGGCACGCATGATCTCGCCATGGAAAGTGAAATCGATTCACTGAACAAGCTGTGGAGGACGCTGCCAACACGACTGCGACAGCTGCTATGGACACTACTCCGCCTGCGCCTACCAACGATGGCAAGACGTCCCCTTCCTACGATGAAGGCTCTGCTTGGGTGCTGGTGCAAAAGAAAAGATGCACGCAAGCCGACCTGTTCGTCTCTCAACCGAAGCAACGCGCTAAGACGAGCGAACTTCACGGCAAGACCACCCAAACATAAGCCGATGAGATCACAGCCGCCGCTCCTGCCTCTCCACGACTACAAAGCCATCCTACGCCCACTGGGCGGGCTACGGTTCTACCAGTGGACTCGCCCCGCACTGACGCGGGCTATTGGAGTAGCTGCAGGACTACCTCCTGTCGAAGTCGACCGGCTAGTTTTCCACCTGCGCTCTGAATAAAACCTCGCTGTTGTAAGCACTTCACATGAGCACATCGTCCTGAACCTCTACACCGTCCAACACCTCCGTCTAGGCAAGCATACCTATCCGGTGTCAATTTACATTGCCGCTCCAGATAATTCATGTAAAGGCATTATCCATGGCGTCGACCCGGGAACGAGCTCCTCCGAACTTATGGATCATCTCATTGCGCCTGGGCACGCTCTGCAGGCGTGAATCATGGGCAAAACGACCGCAGCACTCATTAACTTCGAAGGACTGCAGGTTCCCCATTACATACGTTTTTACGGCGCCGAATACTGGTGCTACTTACCTCGTCCCCGCAAGCAAGTTTGTACAGTTTGCCTCCAGTTGGGACATCGTTCCGACCACAGCCCTACACCGAACCGCGTCACGTGCAAGATATGCGGCGTTGATAACCCGACATCAGGGCACTCCTGCACGCCGAAGTGCCGCTCATGCGGAGGTGATCACGCAACCATAGACACGGGCTGCCCTGCCCGAGTCCGGCCTCCCTTGAACAAGGACAGGGTCCTGAGAGCACTTCAACAGGAACGGCAACAACGGGATCTAGAACATCACCCCACACCATCGTCGCCATCTCAGGGCGACTTACAAGCAGCAAGTCCCATTCCAGGTAGGACATCCAGATTACGGTCCCAATCCAGACGGAGGTCGCGGAGCAAGGCCCGCTCTCGTACTCACTCCAGGACGGGGTCTCAACTGCCGCCTGCAAAGCGGACTACCCCTTTTGAAGTCACCGGACCACTGGCCGTGACGAACCAGCCTTCCCTCCCGCTGAAAGACCGCAACCAGCCAAGCAAGAACCAAAGAGACGAGCAGCGCCCGGCGGAACCTCGGGAGGTAAGCTGGGCGAAGGGGCCTCCTCTGCTCTCACCTTCCTCCGCTACCCCATCCCGATCTTTATCTTCAGCTCCACAGACGACAAAGAATTCCGACACGAACACGCTCCATCAGCTCCGCGCGGAAATGGAGGTCAAATTGCGGGCTCTACAGATGCTCGACTTCGGCGCGAGATAGAGACCGCGTGCGCTGCTATACGGCCAGAGTTCCGCGACATGATTAACCAGGCGGTGTCAGCGCTACAGGACACACTCAACAGCACAGTAGCGACACTTCACGCCTCAATAAGTAGCAGTATCTCCTCTTTATCTACTGATTTACAGCAGCACACCGAGCGAAACATGCAACAGATTCGCCAGGAGTTCACCCCTGCGCTGGCATCGGCACCAAACGCAAAGCGTGCCCACCCTTACACACGCCCTGCCTCGCTAAGAAACGAATATGGGGACGTGTAACGCGGATCAACTTGTGGTCTGGCAATGGAACTGCAAGGGGTTCCGCCGTAAGCGACTAAGCGGGGCACCCTGCAGCAATACAAAGCCATGACCTCAATGGCTCCCGACGTCATACTCCTTCAGGAACCCAACTGCACCCCTTCCCTTGCGAGATTCGAAGCGTACGGCAGTGATTCGGGTCTCATAGGGGCGCGTGTGTCTAACCGCTTAACAGTACGACGCATACATTCGGTAGCCAGTGACATCCCCCATCAAATTGTAGAAGTAATCACGCACACCGAGCGCAGCGACAGCTTATACATATACTCAGTCTTTAGAGTTCCCCTCATGCCCGCACTTTTCACTATCTCTTTACAGAATTTACCAAGCTCGGGAATAAGTTATTGATTAGCGGGGACTTCAGCGCACCGCACTCGGTTTGGGGATATCCTAAGAGCACAGTAAAAAGAACAAAACTGTGGGACAACATATGTAACATGCGCCTCATCTTATACCGACCCCGCGCAACCCACCCGCATCGGGAACAGCGTCTCGATGGACACTTGTCCCGATCTCACGATGGCTCGCAGTACTCGAGCGGTCATACCTAGTGAGCCCTTAGACGAGACTCTTGGTACTGACCACTACCTCGTCGCGACTGACCTTGCTCTCACCGGCTCCCGCCGTCCTGAGCGTAGAATTCGTATAAAGAATTGGGCTAAATTTCGAGAACCTCGGACTGCCAGTCCAGAAGTGGATGGCTACGACGACTGGCTTGCGAGCCTTTCGGCTGACCTCGAAGCCACCACGCGGTCGATCAACACTACGCCTACCAATCCCGACGTCGACCCGCACCTGCTCCACTTTGGGACGCCTTCTAGCGGATTGACGAAGCGTTGGAAGCGGCAGTGCCTGAATCGCAGATTAAATGTTTGGATTGCGCGCATCCCGCGAGAAGCTCAGGAATACGCTCGAATTCTCACGAGAAACAACTGGAGGGGATTCTGTAACAGTTTGTCAGGAACCCTGAGTACTGCGAAGACATGGAGCATTCACCGAGCACTTGTAGATCCTTCACTTCGGGCAAGAAGACGCTGACACAAAAGCGGTTGCGCGTCCTTGCCCACTCGTGTCGGGACTCTCCTGACCGCCTCCTACAGGAACTGAAGGCACGCTATATCCCTTCGGGAGCGCGTCCCCAGTAACATCCGTATCCGCACGCCACAGATTCGCCCAATGCTCCAGACGCAGAAATCACGATTCAAGAGGTCCGCTCTGTGTTAGAGGATATCCGCAAGAATTCAGCGCCGGGGTGTCGACCACGGAATCTCAACACTTCGGAATCTCAATGACGCAGATCTTACGCGCCTCGTGAACACGTTTAACGAGCACTAGTGGAAGGGCACACTACTCCAGGCATGGCGACACGCAGATATTTCCCTCATCCCGAAACCGGGAAAGCCCATCTCCATCGAAAATCTAAGATCGGTCTCACATCATGCATATAGGCAAGCTCAAGGAACACGTTGTCCTGCGGCGCTTGCAGCCGTTTCTCGAGGGGCACTCTTCTCGCACACACAGTTCGGCTTTCGTACGTACTTGTCCACGCGTGTTACTCCAGTTGAAGCAGCAGGTCCTGGGTCCACCGCGGAAGGCTCAAACCGGCGCTTTGCTTGCACTGGACCTTAAGTCGGCCTTCGACAATATGGAACACGACCTGATTCTAAGCAACTTCGCCGAATCGCGCTGCGGCGTTCGCGTTTATAACTACGTCCGAGCCTTTCTTCGCGACCGTACCGAAACAATTTGTGTAGGCCCTCATCGCTCGAGTATCATCCACCTACCGGGCAGAGGCACCCCTCAATGAGCGGTGATCTCGCCAGCACTTTTTAACATTGCTATGCCAGGCCTTCCCGGACTACTCGAACAAGCTTGAGGATCTGCACCATGCTATCTATGCCGACGATATCACGTTGTGGACGTTTCGTGGTTCTGGCGGTGCCATTCATGACCGGGTTCAACAAGCGCTTGAGATCGTGTCAGACTACGCTCGACGGCGCGGCCTCACTTGTGCCCCGAACGAGTCGGAGCTCCTTGTCTTCCGCCCCCGCAGTAAGAATCCCCCTCCCGCCATCAAAGTACTCGTCGAAGGGACACTTATTCCTCAGGTAGAGCGAGCGCGAATCCTCGGACTTTACGTTCAAGTAGATGGAAGGGCTGGACACGCCATCTCCTTACTTTCACGCCAGGCGAAGAAGATCATCGCAGGTGTTCTCTGTCATCGCTATGTTCCGACGCGTAACCTAGGGACTTGGAGACGCTAGGGACTTGGAGAGCGGGACATGCTTCGACTAGTAGAGGCATGCATTCTAAGCCGCTTTTGTTACCACCTTGCCTTTCACCAGTTAACGCAAGGACAACGTGAACGGGTGGACACGCTCATTCGTAAGGCCATCAAGGTCGCTTTGGGGATTCCGCACTATTGGCCTCGAGATCTTGGAGTGGCGCCCTCTCGCGTGTGACGTCAGAGCGGGGACTCCGATTTCAACCGCGCTGCAGCAGCAGCTGCTCCTGTACGCCTATCGTCTGCTTCACGTGAGAACTTTGTCGAACGAACAGCATCGCGACGGTCAACTAACGCCTGCAACGATTGTTTTCGAGTGTAATCTTGAACTTGTTTTAGTTGCGGCCCAATCGACAGGGCCAAGAAATCCCCCGGATGGCCGACGAGTGCGCCGATGCCACCGACCGCATTGCTCGTAAGAAAGTGAAACTATGTGTGAGTGTTCGCGCTCGTTATCTTGTTTCCGCCGTACGATACTAATTAGTTTGGGTGTTTCTTTCGATATTACAGTAAGCGTGCCGTTCTCGAGCATCTACAAGTATGTAGATAAAGCTTGCGAAACGTCGCGGTGTCTCATCGAGGGCGAGGCGGTGTACGGCGCAGGCCACGTTGTTGAATGCGCGGTCGAGGCCGTCAACGGAGGTCGCATCACCGTCGCCGCTCTCGTCCTCCAAACAAGTGGACTCACCAACCCACCGCACAACGTCTCTGTCGTGATCGACAGCAGTGAAGTGGTCAATGCTCGCTGCTCGTGCAAAGCAGAGTGAGGCAATGTCAACGTGTAACATAACATAGAATTTATGTTCACTGCTGGTCTGCAGTTGGTGTCGAGCTCATATCGCCTTTTGCATTGTGTTAATGTTTCTAAATTAAGAGGCAAGTTCACTATTGAGACTAGTTTGAATGTTTAATGTTGGCACCATGAAATATTCAATTGCGGCACCATTTCTATTATTTCTATAAATGAAAAGAGACTTCGTAGGTGACTCCGTGGCTTCGTAGGTAAAATACGTATGTACACCATCCAGACGCAGCCGTAGTCTCATACATCCTGCGCCGCTCAGCTGAGCTCACGAGGCGCGCTTACCCGCGAGGCGATTCGGAGGCCGCGTCGTCGGCTCCTTGTCTAGGGACCTTCGCGGCAGGTTGTCGGACGGCACCGCACCTGGTGTAAGTCGCCTATGCTTATAGCCTGCGTGCAATAAACGGCTTAAGTATTGGCGAGGCGCTTAAACACGGTCACAAACTTACCGAAGAGTGGCGCGTACGGTGGGTAGCAGAAGTCACTGTCCGCGAAGTGTTTGCTGCACACGGTCGATGAAGGCGTGGGGCGCTTTCCCATTGTGAGCTTGACCATCCACTTCTTCTTCAGCTTTGGGTCCTTAGGATAGTTGTGAAAGCTAACGCCTCTTTCACGAGCGGACGAAGTACACTGAGGCACAGAGCAGTACTTCACCATTGCGCAGCACTCGCCGCGGAGACAAGCGGCCGCAGTTCTAAAAAACAAAGAGCCGTAGTTCTAAATGAACGTTAAAAGCAGACCCACGGTTGTTCGAACAGCGTCAGTAGCCACCATACGCGAGATAACCAACTGAACTGCTTTTTTGTTGAGATTTACCGCAACGGTGGCTCTGGGCCTACGTAGCAGACGAAAGCGCGCGAATCCCCGCTCTGACGTCGTACAGGCGCCGTTCGCAGCGCCGCCATCGGTCGCACACCAGGCGAATACTTCTACGCAGCGCCTCTCGTCGCTAAGAGTGCAGAACACCCTCAGTGAAATGCCTGAGGCACTGTGGATTAGTCAGCGCTAACGCCTTCTTCTGACTCCAGCCACGGCCGCTGGATAAAAACGCGTTGCTAATCGAGCGGCCGTGCTCCAGCGGGTAGACAGGTTCTCATCCGCCTGGGTCACCCAGTTCCCCCTGCACATCCAGAAATTGAGAACATTTCCGTGCCAGCCCAGGTAGCTCGAGTCCTTCGTGTGTATCCCCTACCGCGCAACATGCGCCCTGAGCGCGACACCGGTCGTTTGCGGGCACGTGTGAGATGCCTAAATCGCACTCTCAGCGAAGTTGAAGACCATACAGTTTATTACACGGACGCGGCCTGCACTACAAACGGACACACGGCTGTGGTGGTTAGCGGCGCTCATGAGATACTTAAATTTTGAAAATTCATTTTCAGGAAAAATAAGTAACTTACAGCCGCCTGGCTTGGCATTAATTATTGCAGTATCGAGGAGATTAAGATATACTGAAAACTTCACCGAGATCAGTGGACAGTGAAAAATCGCCGGAGTTAATTGCCATTTAAACCCAATGCTGCGACATCCTCCGTCTCCTAGGCAAACTTCGGCCTGCCTTTGACAGCCATAGCACTTCTGTAGGTCGAACTCGACTGTATGTCATCGGTTTGACACCGGCGATCACTCACCACTCCGACAGCGACCATACCGCGTATCGTCGACAACACGCCGCGTCACTGACGAGCAAGTAGGCGATAAAGCGTGGCGTCGTTGCTCCGTCCAACAGTCCGCGGGCATCACTATAGTTGTCTTAGTCAAAAAGAAGGACGGCTCCATACGCTTTTGCGATCACCGTCGTCTAAACAACATAACCAGAAAAGACGTCTACCCCTTGCCGCGGATCGACGACACCCTAGACTGTTTACAAGGGGCGGAGTTCTTTTCCTCTCTAGACCTACGCTCTGGTTATTGGCAAGTGCATATGGCTGCAGACAAGCCGAAGCCTGCTTTCATTACACCAGACGGCCTATACGAATTTAACACGACGCCATTCGGCCTTCGCAACGCGCCCGCGACATTTGAGCGTATGATGGATACTATATTAGGAGGCCTAATATGGAACATGTGCTTGTGCTATCTGGATGATGTGGTGGTATATTTGCACCCGATTTGCCTATACTCACCTTCACTGTTTGAAGCAGCTTTTGCGTTGTATCACCGACGCCGGCCTTAAACTAAACTTGAAAAAAAATGTCACTTCGGGGCACGTAAGCTAAACATTCTCGGACATGTCGTCTCAAGGACGGCGTCCTTCCTGATGCCGCTAAGCTACGGGCTTCCCCAGGCCTCCTTCACTAAAAGACTTGCGCAGTTTTACAGGCCTCTGTTCATGTACTTCCACTGTTTCATTCAAAAGTTTGCTACGATTATGGCCCGAACCCACTTATCGAGCTTCTTCGTGGAGACCACAATCTTTCCGCGTGGTCCTCGGCCTTTGATAATTCCTCTCAGACGCTGCGTCACCTGCTCACAAAACCACCGATATTGCGCCATTTCGACCCAACTGCCCCTACGGAAATCCACAGGGATGCTAGCGGTGATGCTTACACGAGCCGCACTCTTACAAAATCCAAAGTCAATTATTCCGTCCCCAAAAAGGAATGTGTAGGCATCATATGGGCCATCACAAAATTTCGGCCATCTCTGTGCGGCCGGCTCTTCGATGTCTTCACCGATCACCATGCCCGTTGCTGGTTGTCGGTGCTCAAAGATCCCTCCGGCTGCCTAGCACGATGGGCTCTGAGGCTCCAGGAGCAAAAGATTTCCGGGTTATCTACCGCTCGGGCTATGCTGATGCCGACGCTCTTTCGCGTTCGCCTGTCGATACCGACATTGCCACCGTCTCCGCCCTTGACAACCCGCTTTCACCCGTCGCCTCTATTGACATGGCTCTAGAGCAGCGGAAAGATCCGTGGATTCGCTTCTGATTCGCTTTCACCCGTCATCTCCGTTAATTTTCGAGTGGTCTTCCTTGTGATGGTTCCGATTACCGCGGCGACACGTTCAAGGACGGAGTCTGGGCCAAGATGTCTTTACAGCGAAACAGGCAGGTTTATTTACGCTGCCTATACAATATTTACAAAACTTAGCCGGGGCGGCCAGTACTGTCAGCAGACATCATGACAACACAACTGGGCTCAAACCACACCAAGCGATTCGCTCCGAGCCCTTAAAGTTTGCACTCAAACGGGGTGCGGGCGATTGGAAATGTTTTATATGTCGGTTTTCGAAATAAAATTTCAGTTGATAGTCCAGCTTCGTCCTGTGCGCTTTCTTCTTCTGTATCCGTGTGCTTTTAGCTGGTTTTTTATTTAAAAAAAGCACCAAGCTTTACAACTTCATCATCTCTCGATCAGGGGCAGCGCCAAGCTCGACCTCTGTCCCCCTTGCCGCGTCTGCGACACGAGTTAGCGCTAGTTCTCTTCCTCCCTTCTGTTTTCCCGTTAAATACATCCGATCGCTTCTGCGACCACCTTCTGGGACCAACCCATATACAGTACTTCATCAATAAAACCCGCGTTAACTCTCTCTACCAGAGCCTACGGTTACGCCTGCGCGTTCCCACACTTCGAACTGCTGGCTACACCGAGCTTCTGCGAAAGATAGCATCGGGCGCTAATCTTAATGAGTTAGCAGGACTCCGCAGCACGGCCACTCTGTTTAGCTGGCGCCATGCATCCAAGCCGCCGCTTGAAGAGGGCTTCCTGAGAGGTGTATTGTCATTGAAAGCACTTCCGTGGAGACGCCGTGTTCACGTACGCTGCGATGCGAGCACAACTCTGAACGCTACGATATCGTGCCTGGCACAACCGAGTACATACGGGCCGGTTGGTTCTACGTGGTGCCGCCGCTACATATGAAATATATCTTTAAAAACAAATGGCGCTGGTCCTACGCAATATTTCAACCGCAACCGGACGTCGCACAACCTAATTTTGCAGCACAAAGGCCACGTTTTTACCACAACGCGGCAAACTGAACCCACATCAGCAAAAAAAAAAAAAAAAAAAAAAAACTTCCCATCTCCCCATAAAGGGAACCCTGAGTAGTATGAGAAGCAGTCATGAGTCGACTTAAAGCTATATGATCTATCGTTTCCCTTGCTTTTCCACAGCACGTACATGTGTCCCCTTCTTTATTGAATTTCGCTCTGTAACTTCGGGTTCTCAGGCAACCGGACCTTGCCTCAAACAGTAAAGCGCTTCCCTTTGGATTATCGTAAAATTTTTCTCTCTTGATTTCGTCTTTCCCTTTTCTGTAGTTGTTCAATGCCGGCTTCTTCTCCATTCCTGCTATCCAATGCGAGTTCGCCGCTCTGACCATGCTCTTAACGCATTTTTTCGTCCCATCCGTTTCGTTACTGGCTGTATACTTACTGGTAAGCCTCCTAGTTCTCTTCCTCCATTGTGAGTCAACGTTCTTCCTATACAAATACCTGAATACTTTCGCTGCCCATCTACTTTCTTTCATATTCCTTAATCTCTGTTCGTACCTAATTTTACTCGAGCTTCCCTTCCCTCAATGTCAGACCATGCATATCCCCCTTAACAGCCTCATTTGTGGTCTTCCCATGGGCGCCCAATGCGAGACGTCCAACCGTCCTCTGATTCACGTCCAGCCGTGATTGTACCTCTGACCTCATGCACACCACTGAGTTTCCGAATGTAAGTGCTGGCACCGTTACACCTTTCCACAAACCTCGAATTACCTCGTACCTGTTGTAACCCCACAACGCTCTATGCTTCATTATTGCGGAGTTCCTCTTTCCTTTAAAGGTCCCATGACACCAAAATTTCAAACGCGAGATGCTTGCGTTAATTGGTTTTCCTGCATACGAAGGCAATCTTGACCAAGTATTAGCGGCGAACGTCGCCTCTAAGTAATTTTAATAAGGTTCCAAAGTAAGCGGGAATGCTCATCCGAGCTTGCAGCACCTCGCGACATCGCCACTAGTGTGACGTAGTTTGTGGGCCATCTGTGACGTTTCACTTTTGTAAGTTGATATCGTGACGTCACAGAGAGACACGGGCGCGCCGCGCTATGGCCTCCGAGCGTAGCCTCCAAGATCGGCTCTCGCAGCCGATCGCGGAGGCCACGCCAAAAGCCGTATTTTTCTGCTTCCTCTCCGTGTTGGTCGCTCAAGCGTACATTGTACACACGCTATGATGCAAAGCGAGTGTGACGAGGTGGTCTGGCGCTCGCGCTCTCCGCAATGTCACCGAATCTTGAGCTCAAGTGATCAGTGCATGCGCTCACTTCCGACAGCCGCCGCGCTAGCCCCGCGGCGCTAGTTTCTTGCAGTTTTTGGCGCGCGTTTCGAAGCTTCATTAAAAATGAACAAAATCAACGATGCTGTGACTAATTAGACTTGGCGCTGGAGAATTTGCCACTCCATGCCGTGATTACAAGACTGTTCTACTCATTAGAACATAAAAGTCTCCAACAAAAAAATAGCTGTCATGGGCCCTTTAACTATCATAGCTTTTTCTTGTACTTCTATGTATCTATTCCCATCATTTATCCATATCCCGAGGTAATTGTACTCTCGTACTCTGGGTATCTCCTCGCCCTGTATTGATATGGTCTGATCGTTGCTGTCATTGAATATCATCCAGCCGCATTTTGTCACACTAAATTTTAGCCCTAAATCTTCACTTTCCAGACCACATATATTAACCAGACCCTGCAAATCTCGTCTGCATAAAACAACCCGGGGAGCTTTTGTTCTATCACTATACCTGCCTGTCTGTGAGACAGCTTAAAACCGATATTGCTCATCTCCAATGCTTTCTCCATTCTCCTCATGTAAAGCATGAATAATAGTGGGGACAACGGGCATCCCTGCCTCAACCCTTTACCTATATCGACGGCCTCCATTCTACCATTACTCGCCATACCTTCCCATTCCACACATACTGTATTTCCACTGTATATTTCCTTTAAAGGGGCCCTGAAACCATATTTTACTCGCCGAGTTTTGCATCGAAACGGGTTCGTTGTATTGTTCTGAGGTAAATGCAAAAAGAATTTTCGAGATCGATGCAGGCAAACGCAAGTTATTCAACTTACAAATTCAAAATAAAAGCAGACGACAGATATCGGCATCCCAAGGCGTGCATGCTGCTTCCAATCAAAACGCGGCTTACATCTTGCAGAACCGGAACCGTGCTGCCCTCTGTGGCCTTCCTACCACAACCACCACGTGGGCCGCACAGCGATCCTTGTGTCAGTTACAAGCAAAATGAAGTTGTAATGCCCAAATTTGTACCTTTAGCAAGCATAAAACACGTTCTGAATTTGGAATTTCTTATATTCGGTGCATTATCGATATGTGCGATGTATATTTTTATTCCCTACTGTTCCCGGCCAATCAGAACCTGCAGCAAAGCAGCATGGTGATGTCATATCCGCTCGGAGAAACTGTTGATGTATGGCGCTGCAGTCAGCGCGGAAACCGATTTCAGGTACAAATTAAAATATAATACGGTTCAATTTCGCCGCTTTCACTGGTGTTTCGGTCATCGTCAAGTACCACACAAAGCAAATGTGCAATAAAATCAATGTGCTTATAATGCGTTTCAGGGCCCCTTTAAAGGGACCGTCTACCGTCCTTCACCGCTCTCCTGTTTTTTGGCTCAATAGAAAGCGTACCTTTCGAAGTGTCCCAGCGTGCAGTGGTTTCTCCAGAAACTGAATAGAAATTATTAAAACACAATTTTTTTATCTGCGAAGTCGCTCCTTTCCTAGTGTAGGCATGCCAGCAACACTGGGTACCGCGCATGATGCGTCGTCGTCTCCCTGGAAACCCTTTCGGGGGCGGGAGGCATCTCAACGCGAACCGCCTTCAAGGTCGACATTCGAGAGGCGACGCCGAGGAGGAGAGGCGAGGGAAAGTCGGCGCGCGGGGGTGCGTCTCGGACATGCAGCGGCGCATGCATGACAAGCGCAGTACTACGCGCCTCCGCAGGCAGACGAATTCGAAGGCAGCGCCATCTGCGCCACCCCGAAAGCAGCGAAAAAAAGAACAAATTGCTCTTGCACGCTATAACAAGGTGTCTCATAGGGTGAAGTACGCTTGTAAGACATACATAATAGTTTTTCAGCAGAGTATGCATACCTGCGTGGGCTGGTTCTCGTACACTTGGAAAATGACGAACACGCTGTTGGGTGTCGCTAGCGGCGTTTTTTGCACCACTTTCAGAGCGAAATTAAAAACATAATTCCTTTTTTGTGGGGTGAAAGCGTGCTCGTTCCCTTAAATGTGACGCACGATCTGCCCAATTTTACCACAATCTTAAAAAATTTTCTGAGCGGTAGACAGTCCCTTTAAGAGCTCTATGCAGTCATCCCCTATACCAGCCTCTTTCATTATGTCTCATAAAATATTCTGATTTAGATTGTCGTACGCACCCTTAATATCCAAAAATGCCAAATGTAAAGGTCTGTTCTCTTATCCGGCTATTTCTATACACTGCGTAAGCGCGAAAAGGTTATCATCTAATCTCCTGTCGACTCGAAATCCATTTTGGAGTTCGCCAAAGGTGCCATTAAGCTCTGTCCATATCTGCATTTTTAATTTAATTGCCTGCATCGCCAACCTGTAAAGTACTGATGTAATGGTCAGTGGTCTATATGAGCGAATGTTATTTTTCTCTCCCTTGCCCTTATAAATGAACTTCATCCTACTTTGACGCCAACTGTCCGGTATTCACCTGTCCTGTAAGCTTTTTTCAATTGCTTTTAACAGGGCTTCTTTGCTGTTTCTTCCGAGCTCAGAGTAATGCTAACCCCATCTAAACCTGTGGTTGTGCATTTGGGAATCTTTTCCTCCGCCTTCTTCCAAATGAAATTTTCCAGAACTAGTTCTTCCACTTGGTCTTCCTTGCTACTGTTACACGTCGTAAAGGGAGGCTCGTCATTCTTAAAGGGCTGTTGCGTTTCGAATATAAGTCAATGCGTCGTACCCCTCCAATTTATTTCCTTCTCCATCCACAATATGCCGTTGCATAGTTACAGTTTTCTTCCCCAGCGATTGCAGGTGGTTCCAGAAAAGCCTAGATGCGTCCTTCTTTTCGCGAATGTCCGATATCCAAAGTTCACATTTCGCCTTTAATCTTGGCTTCAACTAAACTCTGTACCAGGGCTTTTTTCTCGAGATATGTTTCCCATTTTTGCCTGACTTCTTCTTGTGGCCTCTGCTCCTTTTTTGCCTGCCTATGTATTCGAGATGCTTCCCGTCGATTCTCAATTGCGTCCCGAATTTCCCTGTTCCACCATCGCTTTGGCTTTCGCTTTCCCCTCCAGCAACTCTTTTTTTTCTCTTTCGTAATTTCAGTCCTTATTAGATTAAGAAGCTCATTATAATCCCACACTTTGCCTTTTGTTCTGCTCACTATGTCCTCGATTGTTGCGACTACGTTCCTAATTTGTTTTTCACTTAGAAAACAGCTGCCCGACTTTAATTCGATGCTCTTTATGATCTACATAGCCCATTCGCAAATTTATGCGTTTATGGTCACTTCCCAAGCTGCTACTCCCTTCCTCATCTATGCTCATTTGTCTCAACTTGTCGTGAATTCCTTCTGTCATGAGGCAGTAATCGATTGTTGACTGCCTGCTTCCGACCTCCCATGTTACCTGCCCATCGCACTTAGGACTCATGTTAACTATACCGAGGCTATGTTGTTCGCAGAGCTCTACCATAAATTTCCCGTTATAATCTGTATATCCGTCGAGGTCATGCACATGAGCATTCGTATCTCCTAAGAGGATTATTTCGGCCCCGTTACCAAATTTCTAAATATCCTTGCTCATGCAATTCACTAACTCCTGATTTTTCTCTTTGCAGTTATTTCCAGTCCACATGTAAACTACACCCAACATAGCTTTCTTTCCGCTTACCGTTCCAGATACCCAGAGGTGCTCTTCACATGTCGAAGTAACCCTACACCAATTTGCTTCCCGATGAATTAGCATACCGATTCCCCCACCTTTTCTTTCTGATTTTGTCCTGTTGCGCCCTTCCCACACATAATTTGCAATAATTGGTGGCTCTTCCGAGTCCCGAAGGTGCGTTTCTGTAACGGCGTACACCGCTATCTGTTCTCTGTTCAACTGTTCCTCTATTTCTAACCATTTTGTCGGTTTTCTGCCACCTTGCATATTTATGTAGCTTATTAAACCGCGCTGCAATTTCTTTCTCTCTTTCCCCTTTGTTACCAATTCTGTGTTCCAAAGGGTCCCTCATTGATGTTTCTTCCCTTTCTACTGTGGACACACAGTAGAAAGGGAAGAAACATCAATTTAAGGGGGCTCGTGTGCCCCCTTAAAAAGCTACTGCGCGTCCTGCTAGGCGCCAGCCCACCTCATGCCCAAGTTTACGGCCAAAGTGGATTCCATCTCTCTGGCAACCACCCCATCTGTGCACTTCTCTGTTTATGTCGACAACCTCGAAGCCTTTATCTCGACTAACCCGCCAAATCGTTTCGTTGGCGGTGACGACTGCTCTTTGCATGTTTCGGTCTTTCAAGGGTACCTCGGGGATTGTGCACACCACAATTTGCACCTGGGGGGACACTTCCCGCAACTCATCTACTCCCTTTGTTAACCTCTTCTCTATTTCTGGGGTCCTCCGTTCAACACGTTGTTCAGCCCGCCAGCTATCACAACCGAACTGCGCCCCTGATCTCTACGAGTCAGCTCTTCTCTTGCTTGTTGCATTACTGTCCCCAACATTTTTCCTGGAAACGTCCCTATAGCTACTCTTCGGTCTCCTTTCAGCCTCTCCTGAATCGTTTGCGAGCATCGAGCCAGGTTGGAGTCCCCCGCTATTATGACGTTCTCCAGCTGCCCTGCTGCCTTCGTCTGCTCTGGACATTTGGACTGACTTTCAGGGTGAGGTTCGGGTGGTCTTTTGTCCGCTCGCTCTTTCACCAGATCTTCGCTGTAGGTCGAGCCCCGCTTTTGTGCTCCTTTTGTCGACTTTTCTTGTGGGGCCAAGGACGTTCCCTCTCCATGATAGTCACCTGACTCTCTCTTATTCTGCATGGTGACCTTTGTCAGCTGCTCCTCGGTTGCTCTGAGCCTTTCGCCCATCTCCTTTCTCATTTGGCGTTCCTCCTCTAAAGCGTCCTCCAGCTCGCCTGCTCGCTTTAAGAGGGCGGTCTGAGTTTCCTCCATTTGCTGGAATTTCGCCATAATCGCACACTGGCTACATGACACTTCTACTTCGCATGCCCCATCATCTCCGCAAACATCTACTTTGACTCCTACGCCAAACTTTGTACACTTCACCAGTTTTTTTTCGCCATGATTAGCGCGATGAACAGTCACACACTCGTCAAAAATTAGGCCTCCTAAAAATTTACCACGCACACCTCATGCGGTTATTAGTGGTGCACCCTTACACTGTCCTAGGCTTCAAACGTATATTTTACTAATTTATCCAGTACACCGCACGAAAAATGCACGTATACGATAAATCAGTAGGCTGCAAGCGTACCGCAAACTAAACGTCCCGATATATCCTCAATGCACAAAGGCAGTTCTTCCGCATTGTGCAACGACAGCGTGCACAAATAAAATTAGAAATAAAAGTGGCCCAAAATTGGTACTATTAAATCTCTTCAGTTTACTTCCCCCGACCGATCCTCTTATCACCCAATACAACCTTCTCCAACTCACACAAACAACAGCGCCACTAAAGGCCAACCACGTGGCCTTGACAAGAAGAAAAAAGGCAGACCCGTGCTCAGGGAAATGCCGGACACAAAGAAAGGCGCAACAAGAAAAAGACTACTTTCCTCTCTTACCCGGTCTAAAAAGGTAAAAAACCGCAAGGAAAAAAAAAATCACTTGTCCATTACAACCTGACACTCAAACGATAGCAACTGAAAATACCTATCACGTGGTATCGAAAAGGAAAAGGAAAACCCGTACGCGGGTAAAATACTGGACACAAAGAAAAGCACCTCTCACACCTATCACGCAAAAGAGCGGACCACGATCCCAGAGGACTGGCGTAGTGCATTGGTTATCTGTCACGGATTGACATTGCCTCGTGGTGAAATATAACTGAAGGCTGACGGCATGGCCGCACGTGCAATTTTAGAAGCGCTTCGACCGCCCCAAGTACGTCGAAAGTTCTCGGCCTTTTTCGGAGAAGACATGGAGATGATGGCCTCCCTGAGCTGGGAAGCTTGAACTTGAAGCGTTCCCATGCGACCCCCCGGCGTGGTTCTTGAAAACCCCGAACGCAGTGCTCCACCAACAATACGGGGCAAGACAGCGGGCAGCCGTTTGACGTGCACTGGCCACGTGCGGTCGTACGCTATTGTTTGCTCGGCGGCCACCGTGTCCAAAGGGGACGAGTATACGCATACTGTTGTTGACCGGCGAAGGGCACCCCCCGCCACGCTGATGACCTGTCAATCAGGGGAGCGGAATGAAGAGGCCCGTACGGCGACCACGAGAAAGGGTTTGCCCATCGCTCTCTCCAGTGCATTAATTGCGAGAGGGATATTTTGGGCAGAGCCAGAAATGAAGTTACGGAGCAATTGTCTCACAAACACGCCCCGAGTCTGAAGACAGCGAATCAGGAAAAACATGCGGGTATTTAAGCGAGGAGCATTGAGGAGCACGGGGTTCTAGTCGCTTGGATTACATGGCGTAGAAGCCGATCATCGTATCGCTCTAGAAGGTGTTAGCGTGGCTCTGTATCGGCTGGCCACCTAACCTTAGCCGCTTCGCCTAGTTGAGATGTGCGCTTACCGTCTGCAACGTCGGCATCGGGACTTCGGCTCGAGTTAGTTAAAACTGCTCGGGTTTGCCATCAAGCACTAGCTCCCCGGGAACATCAGCGCCGCAACTCCATCGACCTCAACGCTGTGCCGTACCAGACTGCCGCACCAGACCGTCGTGGACCCTTCGACGCTGCCGGTCATCAGCACGTATGCCTTCATGTTCATACCCCCTGAACTTTCTTCTTGAACTTTCGTTAACTTTTGTAATTTAGATTTCTGTTCTCACTGTTGTTACTTACTGTTAATTGTTAGTTTATTTTTCCTATTTGTTTGCTGTTCTCGCGCTTTAGTATTTTTGTCAAGCTCTTTACTCACTGTTCATTGTTAGTTGAGTGAAGTGTTATTTCGCCTTGTATTCTACGTGCCGCCCTATCACTATAGATTAAATTTTTGTTGTTTTGTTTTTCTCAACCACGACTCCGATCCTTTAACTGTGTCTGCTTGCGTACGGAACGACCGAAACTGCCGTAGTTCCCTTCACCGACTTCGCGCCGGGGAGCTTGAACACGGCCCTGTAACATTATCCAACCACTGCCCCGAAACATGGCTAGGGGGACACACGAAGGCAGGCGCACTGCGCGGGTTGCGGCCCTGCAAGGACGTTATGGGTCCCGTCCTGGAGTCTTCAACACGGATGCGTCTGGCCCTCACCACGGGGGATGGTACACGGCAGCCGTAGTCCACCAAAACGTACCCGTTCAAGGGCTCACTTTTCGAGCACCAAACATCACTCACGCGGAGGATGTCGCCATAGCTCTCGCCGCAGTGGACCCCGCATCTCGGATCATTATACCGATTCGCGGAGTGCGTGTCAAAATCTCATAAAAGGTCACATCACTAATCGCGCTGCTCGAATCCTCAAGTGCTGTTATTATCTGGACCACCCCCCTACACGCGCCGTTATCTGGACTCCAGCCCATGCAGGGCTAGGTGGTAACGAGGCTGCCGATGCCTCGGCCCGCGCGCTTCATCCCCGGGACCCGCCTTGCCCTCCATCGCCCGATGATCCAGAACCTAAACCGGTAACATCATTTCGCGAAATCGCAGCTATGTATAAATCGAACAGGCTCCGATTTCCGCCTCCGGCACCAGGCCTGACTAAAGCTGACGAGCGCTGGCTCTTACGGCTCTACACCAACACAGTATTGTGCCCGGCGATACTCAAGCACTTCAATTCGGTCTTCTCTGGGGAATGCCCGCACTGTGATTATCCGCTTGCGGATCTTTTCCACATGGTGTGGGCATGTCCATCTAACCCGGCGGTCCCCCCAATCACCTCCCCTTCAACCCCTACCCGAGAGAGCTGGGAGGCTGCCCTGCTCGGCTGCTCCACCTTGAAGGGCCAAAAGGCCCTCGTGGCCAGGGCACGTGCCGCCGCGGCAGCCACATGGGTCCCGCACTAGGGACCCCTCCTAGAGGTTGTACAGAGTCGGCCCTTAAGGCCGCCCCTATCTCTCTCTGTACATACTTGGGAGTTTTCGAATAGGGGCCCCAAAAGTTTGGGGCCCCAAAGTGCTTATAGTGAATTCCACTGGCGGATCTGGAGCGGTGTGCCGAATCCACGACGGAGCAACAAAATCCGTCGCGGAGCGACCCGATCCCCATCGACCAGAGAAAAATAAACTCGCTCTGGCAGGGATTACAGCGGAAGTTGTCGCATGAATCCGGTTGCCCTTGTTGCCAGCGTTTCCTCTCACAGCTGCGCTTTTGTTCGCCACGCGACGTAGCAGGCCGCACCTCGTGCGTTGCTAATCGAGCGGCCGTGGCGCCACACTCGCCGCCATGGCTACGAGTGGCGCGGCCTGACACTCCCAGGATTACATATACGTAAATACCCTATAAAGTAGCCGGGGGGAAGGGGGGAACCGCCTTCGTAGCTCAGCGGTAGAGCATCGGACACGTTATCCGTAGGGTTCGGTTCCCACCGAAGACAGGTTTGTCGTTTCGTCCACATTTCTTTCTATTTACCCCAAAATTATATGATAATTAGGAAGTTGATTAACTTCCCCTATGCTTTCCTAAGCTTCAATAAGGTTTGTTGGTTGTTTGTAATATATACGCCCAAACACAGTGCATTTGCATAGAACATGCTGAACATTGTATGACAGTGCGTTGCGTTGAGCGAAACAGCAAACATTTTCAGCCATACCGTGACTGCAACTGAGAGTAGCACAATGAAGAAGCTAGCGGAATCTGATTTGTCTTAATATTTCTAACAGACCACGCAATACGCTGCGATTCGAGTGCCTCGCCTTGCGTATATTGACACGTGCGGCGGTTTCCATTTCCGTTGACCGACGACTGTTCACGCCGCTGTTGCTGTGAATTGTCATTAGCTTTGTTTTGCTGGGCACAAGTTCACCCAGTAAACGGTTCGGCTGACATTGCTTGAGTTCTGCGTGCTTCGCTTTGAGTGCTGCGTGCGTCACAACCACGTGACAATATTAGCTGTTGCCAAGCGTACTTCCTTCTGTATTGGTGATCATCAGAGAGCCTGTGGTATGTGGCGTACTTTAACTCCTACATTAAACGGACACTAAAGACAAATGACAATTTGCGTTCATTCGAAAGGTCAGTGCTTGAGAACTCGAACGTTAATATTACTTGCAACAGCGCTTTAGTAATCGAGAAATTAAGCTAAGTGCAGAACGCGATCATCACATCACATGCATGCGATCATCACATCACATTCCATTTAGAATATTTCCTAGGGTATCAACCTACCTGTATAAAAAAGTATACTCTACTACATTATAAGACGGAATAAAATGTTACTAATTTATTCCTTTTCGATTCATGGAAAAAGAAAAGAACTTCTTCCGGTTACCCTTGAGAACGAAGCGAATAAACGTTGCTTCACTCCGCATGTGCAGTCGTAGTTTCGTTATCACACTATGTGGCTTTCACTCGCTCTAACTTCAAATTAGAGATAATGTTGCGTCAATATCACGTTGTCGGATGGCCGAATGGCCCACGCCACTTGCAGCAGCGAGGAGATGCAGCAATGGACACCACTACACTTTCTCAACGGGCATTGCACGCTCACGGCACCGAATGGCGCTTTTCGGAACTAATGCAGCGAGTGCATGCACGGACTCCGAGCATTGGCAGACCACTGGGAATAAGAGTCTACAATAGAGCATCAGCTAGGAACCCTATCTGATCGGTTTTTCCACAACCAATTGATCCTAAAAACTGAGAGAACAAAGTACACGATATTTTAGGCTAATAGAAAAGAAAAACTGAAACGTCATATAACTAACCTTAGACGATCTCTCGCTATATTGAACCGACAGTCGTAAATGCCTAGGGGTCGATTTAGACACATCAAGATCGAGAATGAAACAGTGTTTGGAAAAGAACCTTTTTATAGTTCTTGTACGCTTGCCTACGCCTGACAGTATTTTCCCTATGAATAACATTGGGATTTGTACCTTTTCCTTTCATCACTGTCACTTAAGTTACTGTTGCAAAACTTGGGGGCTAACGTACAGAACTTACTCGGCTCCCTGACCGCGATTACAGAGATGAGCTCAAATAGCAGTAAATTTCCTTCCGTAAACACCCAAGTAATGTCCTGTTCAATGATTTCCATGCGCTTTGGTTAACAACTCTCCAAACTCTAGGTGTGTCTGCTTAAAACAGAAGATATGCCATAGTATATGGTATCCATCTGCACACCAGGTAAGCAATAATGATAGCATACTATATCTCCTAATTGTAGCAATGCGAACGGGAAACAATTACAGGAGTTTTTCGGTGCTATGACTTAGAACTGAAATAAAAGTTGCGAGAAATTTGATGTTGCATATAAACAGCCCTTTCTTCAAAATCAAGTATCTTAACTTATTCAATTGAAGGTGCAGAAGCTTGACATGAGCGGATTGGTGCTTCGAACTTGAAGCGCCTGTCCGTTGTGCACGCTTTCTTTTGTGCCTGTTCTCTTGCGCTGTTCTTCCTCCGAGAAACACATTTACACACTTGCTTGTAAATGCACTGTTCTCTGTTCTGTTGTTCCGCATACTAGCAGAAAAACGTATTGTTCTAAAGAGATGTAGATGCCTGTTCTTTTCACACTGTACAATGATGCGTCAATTGACTGATTTATTGAGCGATAGATCAATCATCTCGGTTACATTTCAGCTGTTATGGTTATCAAGCACAACATTGTATTAAAAAAAATGAAATGATTTAAAATTAATGGCTTGCAGACAATAAGGCATCATGTAGGGTCATGTGAGCAAAGGATTATTAAAGTATCAGATAATTCAGATATGACCCGTACATGTCATCTTAGGCACATTTAGACTCCGTCATCACAAGACATAAGTCACCATGTAAATACAAATCGGAGAAAATGACAGCATTCGACGTCTCGCTCATCTGTTGGCGCTTCAAAGATAAGCCTGGTTGGCGCTTCAAAGATAAGCCCCAAACGTCGGAGATCCGGTTCTGTCCTTGGAGATGTTGCCGTGAAAGCGAGGATCTGAATATCACCACCTCTTCAATGAATGTCGTGACCACCGATTGCTGGAAGGGTTTGGTGACTGTGCAACAAAGCCGCCACATTGGTACAGTGCTCGGCTGATATCTCGATCCTGGCTATGGCAGTCACATTTCAATGGACTGCAAACAAATATCTAGACAACCATCTTACATTGCAAGTACTGCAGCAGTAGATATCAGGTGACCACGGGATGCAACTGAGCAACCCCTTAAAGTGGCCCCCAAGACCTACTGCCCCAAAAGTGTCAGAGCCAAACAATGACACAACTCGCTCAACAAATTCCAAAGCAACAGATTCCTCCTGTAATCTCTACAACAGGTAAGCAATAAAGATGATGTTGCACTAATAAGACATGCAAAAAAACACTGCCCTACAAAGCCGCCACATTGGTACAGTGCTCGGCTGATATCTCAATCCTGGCTATGGCAGTCACATTTCAATGGAGGCAAAATGCTGACGTCCATATACTGTGTGTTATCAATGCACATTAAATATCCCTAGGTGGCGGAAATTTTCAGCTCCTTCCACTATGGAGTGCCTCATAATCATATTGTGGCTTTGGCATGCAAAATCCCAGCAATTATTTAATATTGCACTACCCAACAACACCACCTGAGACCACACCAAGAAGTGATGAACCGCAGCACAGGAGTTTCTTCGTCTTGTGCCTGATAGACGAACCAGCATGTCTTCACTGAACAGTGGGAGGTTGGTCTGCTCTGCCAGAACCGCACCCTGTGCTATAACCACTGCTGGTAGCCCTACTCAACAACTCCACACAAATTCACTCATCACCGAGACAAAATGCCTGGATTGACTCAAACAGTGGTCACTAGGACTAAGAGTCCTTATCGAGTCTCACAAGATGCTAAACGCCACACCTAATCCAAACATGTCAGTCCTTAATTCCTTTTCAATAGCATGCATTTTGGTGTGCTTTAGCACTGCGTCAACCCTGTGGTGGTGATGCCATATGTTGCACAACAAATATTAAGTAACAAGCACTAAGAGCCGATTATAGCAATGCAGCAATGATGTGTGACAGACACATCAACTACAACAGAGTACCTAGGTATGTTATAGCATATAATTTTGATGATTATAAGTGAAACAAGCATAAAAAATGACCTCTAAATAACATTTAGTCAAACATATTTGTAGAATTGAGACATGAGTTGGCCTGGGTATTCCTCAGAACAATCCGAAATTTCTCGCATGAGGAGATAAATTTGCAAATTTAGTACAGCATTATCTGAGATTCCCAGTAAAACTGATACCATACTGTTATGTCATCCTTTTTTAACAAGCTTTGGCAAAAGCCAGCAAAACAGAAAATTTGCATCACTGTGACAGCACGACTTTCAACCATGCTTCAAAAGGAAGACATCCACTCTGTAAAAAGAAAGCTACTGGTCCCTGTGTCCACACAGCCACATAAGTACCATTTTACCGTGGAGATATAAGTAGCCACGGTTCATAAGCTTCATTTACTATAAGCTTTGTTCCCTGAAAGTGGAGCTCGCAGTGTTCCTATGGTGGCTAGGATACCATAGTGTTGCGAACCAGAACACGTGTGAGCAAGCAATGACATTTTGGAAAATAATGTGTGTTCTTTTAGAACACAATAAAACACCCCATAAAGCAGATCACCAGGCACTTTGAGCGGGCTTCACAATTTCTATTGTCAAACTTATGCCCTGGATAAAAGTTTGTGATATTTAACTGAACTTTTTACACCTTTGAAATAGTCTATGCAACTAGCAGCTGGTGCGACCGAGTGGCATGCTATACCTGGCTCGAGAAACAAACAAACAAACAAGCAAACAAACGATCTGACAATCACAAGCAGAGATATCAGACGAAGTTATAAAAAAAGACTGCATCTGTGTCTACTACAATAAAGCAATTTTGAATGACTGAAAACTGACGAAATGAAAATTGTGAAGGCTTTCTGTCATCACATGAAGAATAGCGTGAGCTAAAGCGGAATGTAAATGCCGCAAGCCAGCACTGAAGGAGGACACGAGGGATGAATTAACCTACTTGCTTTGCATGTTAGCTCACACTACAAGTTCCATGAAAACATCTTGGGCGTTGCACAAACATATACGTTAAAGAAGGGCCCACTTGGGGCACCTTTCCATCACACAATTGATCCTAGATCAGCAGTATGGGAGAACACTCACTCACCCTAATTTTTCAAGCACCCGCATTCACTCGCACTCGCACTCACCTCCACTCACACTCACTTCCACTCACACTCACTGCCACTCACTCGCACTCACCTCCACTCATGTTCACTGGCACTCACCTACACTCACACTCACTGGCACTCACTTGCACTCGCACTCACTTCCACTCACACTCATTGCCATTCACTCGCACTCACTTCCACTCACACTCATTGGCACTCACTTGCACTCACTTCCACTCACACTCATTGGCATTCACTCGCACTCAGCTCCACACAGACTCACTGGCACTCACTCGCACTCGCACTCACCTCCACTCACACTCACTGGCACTCACTCGCACTCGCCCTCACTTCCACTCACACTCACTGGCGCTCACTCGCACTCACTTCCACTCACACTCATTGCCATTCACTCGCACTCACCTCTACTCACGCTCACTGGCACTCACTCGCACTCACTTCCACTCACACTCATTGGCATTCACTCGCACTCAGCTCCACACAGACTCACTGGCACTCACTCGCGCTCACTTCCACTCACACTCACTGGCACTCACTTCCACTCACATTCACTCGCACTCACCTCCACTCACACTCACTGGCACTCACTTGCACTCGCACTCACTTCCACTCACACTCATTGCCATTCACTCGCATTCACCTCTACTCACGCTCACTGGCACTCACTCGCACTCACTTCCACTCACACTCATTGGCATTCACTCGCACTCAGCTCCACACAGACTCACTGGCACTCACTCGCGCTCACTTCCACTCACACTCACTGGCACTCACTTCCACTCACATTCACTCGCACTCACCTCCACTCACACTCACTGGCACTCACTTGCACTCACCTCCACTCACACTCACTGGCACTCACTCGCACTCACGTCTATGAAATGAGTGCGAGTGAGTGCACTCATGAGTGAGTGCGCCGACCTATGCAATTAATCACCATCTGTCTTGCTTGCACTCCCATGCTTGAAAAAAAAAAATGTTTGGTGTGGGACTGGCAGCGACGGTCCGCCGTTGACGCACTCATTCATGAACACTTCACACCTCAAATCACGCCGGCCAGGCACTTCGCAACAAATGTCGCACTGCATCAACTTATCGACTTTCACGACCAGTTTGTGACCGTTCCTGACCTGCTGCAGCATGTTTTTCTTTCTCAGTGAACAGCTCACTGTGATTTCGTAGCAACGGCTTTCAGCACCGATGACAGCCCACTAATAACTTTCCGAACTTCGGTCTTCGGTGCATTCAGTGCATTGCAAACGTTCGGCGGCACAGGTCAAAATTGTCACTATAGAGGGATTTCGCCAAGCATGTGACCAACTAAACACTCGGTGGTGGCATGGGGACAATTTAAAGCCAACTTAGGGGAAAAAAAAAACAATTACATCACAACGTTGAGTCATGTGACAGTGACGTCATCTACTGTTTGAGCTCGCAGCCAGACTACGGCGATACGCTTGTCTCTGCCATGGAGGAAAGAAAAAAACTTTCCTCCATGGTCTCCGCGGCAACCCCTCCATAATGCATGCAGCGGCGGGGTTGCTGGCAGTCTGAGCACTGTAGCAGATGCCCCTCGCGCATACAAGTGCACTGCAGGCGGGCTGGTGTAGCCGTTTACAACCGCACTGAATGCTGTCCCCTTTGTGTCGGAGGCCAGCAATGTTTGGTTTAACAGTTGAATGCTAACACTTTGTACTTATGAGGAGGGAATTCTAGAGTGCAAGCTAAAGGCACAGAAGAGGAAGATGTATGTCGTCACTCGTTCCCTAGCAATGAACACCTTCCCTCAATACGTCCGCTTTGTTTATGGCTATGCATTGTTACGTCCGAGACATCGGAGACGGAGTGGCGCCACCAGAAACTCGTTAACGCAGGTGTCATTATAGAAAAGCGAGTCGGAACGAGCCGAGTGCCGGTAACAATTTCCTCGTTACCTCCGGCCAGAAGGCGTCCAGATACGTCCACCGGAAGGCGTCCAGATGCGCAGTCGTGTGGTCCGGCTGCGTACGGATCACCTCGGCCACCTTCGAAGTTAAAGGGGTGGTCCACTACCTTCTTCCCCTTTGGACCCTCAACCTCTGATTGGATGAGAAGCGTCAACTGGGTCCTCCCTAGAAGGCGTCACCGGACGACGCTGATTATTTAATCCACGGGAGCACCCTGGGATCGAGGATTGACTGAGATTCGGCAGAGATTCGGCCATCAGCTACCAACATGCTGTAAATAAATGTAAATATTCTCTTCTCAAAAGCAACTCCTCGTACTCTTACCTCCTGCCCCATGGACTCCTGGCCTGAAGGCGACACGAGTCCACAACAAATGGTGGCAGCGATGAACCACGACAAGCGGTGGCAGCGGTGAGGTCGCGATAGCATTCACAAACGGAATTTTGTCTGTTTTACGTGCACGCATGCTTTGAATTTTCATTGGTTCCTTACAGAGAAGATTTTGCGTCAGCAGCGAACGGCCCATTTTGGTGGCAACATTTTCCGTCGCAGTTATAGCAAAAAGAGAGAGAGCAAGACTGTTCTCCACGTTATCAAACGCAGGAATTCTCAGTGGCAGTCTTGTAGGCAAGTTCCTTACCACAGAGCCACGCTGGTTTTCACTTTTACATTTATTGCCAGTTTTATAATGCATCACAGAAGAATACATAATTAATTGCAATGCACAAAACCAAGATATTGGTATTACAAACATGCCAACACTTAGTGTCAGAGGCTGATTGTGGTTGTCATTTTAGTTTTTGCATGGTAATCAGGGTCTCTGCCCAAGCTATCCACGATGAACTACATTTAATTTTGTGTTTAGAACAAATGGTGAACGACTCAGAGCACACCATGCTCTACTATAGGAGAGCTCTGCAGAGCCGTCCTGTACAGCCCAATTCATGACTACTTGGAATTAACAAGCCATACTTTCCACAAAGCACATTATTCCAGGACTTCCATCTAGGTCGTAGTAGAATGGAGCCATCCATGAGCATCCTAAGCTGTGCACGTTTTCATCCTCATAGTGTACCTGAAAGCATGCAGGTACAAAGGCATTGTACCTGCATGCTTGTTTTTAAACATCCTCTGAAAACATCCCAAAAGTGTACCCGCTCCCAACAGTGATAAAGCCATGGTTAATAAGGTCTGATAGATCAAACGGTGGGAACCCTATGGCAAATGGAAGTCGTGCCTCCCTAAAAATATCGTTACTGAGGCGCCTCGTGTGGACTTTCCACTAACTTGCTTCGTACCACAGACTTGAAACTCCGCTTGATGAAGCACAACTTAAGTGTTTCTCGCACACAATGCTTGCTTAGTCAAATTCCTTGCCACTGCATTTTATGTTGCAGACACACTGCTAAAACCTTTCAATCTCTTCAGGTGCCCAAAACAGCGAATACTCCGTTGTGGACGATCTGTACAGCTGTCACAGTTGGGCATGAGACAAGTACCATCACATTTCGCTCGTTGCTGTGCAGGCACAGCGAGTTGTTTAAGTTAACACACATCCAGAAGACGCAGAAATTTCTCTGAAATAAGTGCGTATTGTGGCATCATACATGAGAGAATCGACGTCGAATGCAACGTTGCATTTTCAGTCAGACCCCACAAAGAGAACACAACAAATGCACGCAAACCATACGATCACAAAGCATGATGAAGGCGGACGCCTCTTCTCCCAGCGCTCTGACCGATTACAGCGCCCCTTTTGCATGCATGAACCGTGCCGACACAACCTTGCATGGAAACAGGGTGAAGACTATTAAGTATTCTAAGGACCATATTGGAGACAGAAACTCGTGACGAAGTCACAGTAATTCTGTCGGTTACTTTCAGTTATTTACACATGTAGCACGCAAACGACGACGATTTTATTTTTGTCTAGCAACTCTGACAGTAGTTTCGACAATTTTTGGGTGACTGTGTTACAGTGTACTAGAAGAGGCAGTGAAGCGGGCGGAGGCAGCGACACATAGGGGCAGCTGACGCCGCCTCTGGCGAACGAAGCGGCGGCGCTTCAATCGCCCACTCTTGAAGGCGGTTGCTTTGGTCGCCTCGTGTTGCTGGTTGTTTGGCTCGAATGCGCGCTTGTTTGGAAGTGATTCTCCCACTTTTCTCTCAAGTTATGATGCTGTAATGTGCGAATGGCTCCTAAAATGCAACGCTTAAACCATTGCTTCGCTCCCGGATGCAGCACAGGGTACTCTCGAAGCAAACAAACGGCGAAGCTTTCGTTGTTTAAAGCGCCCAAAGATCCGGAGCGAAGAAGCGTTTGGGAACGACATTTGCACAGAGGCGACAAGAGGCTAACACCTGATTCCGCGGCGTGTGAGCTACATTTTGAGCAGCGCTTCATCGTTCGGGACTATGTGCACTTCATCAACGGCACGGAGATACGGATTCCTCGTGGGACGCCGACGCTAACACCCGACGCAGTTCCCGGCCACCACCCTGCCCAACGTTCCCCGTATTTGAGCAAGCGCTTGCCTCCCGAGAGAAATGCGAGGAAGAGACCCGAAGAGGATGCTGTGCTACCAAAAAGGCGACGGCTGTCAACTGCGGACGAGCCAGGTGTGCGGGAATGGTCTCCTTCAAGCGGGTCTGGTGTCCTCAACGAGCGCACGACGAACGACAACCCCCTTGCAGCGATTGCAACTTTGAGAGATGTGAAACTCCCCAACAGGTACTGGACGTTTCACGAACTGCAGAATGTTGACGGTGCGTGCTTCACGTCTTGTTCACTGAATGCTTCCACGGGTGAGGTGAAAGTAGAAAAGGCAGTGTTTTTTACTGTGAACTCCGACGGTGGTCCCGACGGTGGTATCCACTCGAGAACCTTCGTTCAAGGGAAATCCATAGCAGAGGCTGCTGTTGTTACGATGCTGGACGCAGAAGCGGTATTGAACCAAGCATCTCTACTGCACTTGTGCAAGGGTGTGGGAACTCAAGCTGAATCGTTGACAGACAACATTACTGTGAATTTGCAATGCCAGCTTGAGTTGAAGTCTGGATCAGTTTTTAGTGTCAAGTGTCTTGGAAGCACGAAAAAAGAGGGAACGCCCTGCTTCAGCTGTAAGTATTTGAGAAAGGCCCTCATCACAAGGCAGTCGCGGATCAGGAAAAGACACAAGACATCAAGGGCCTGCAGCAGCGCTGTGAAAAAGCTGAAGGTGTGCGCCCGAAAGAACAAGAGGCTCATGGTGAGGCTGGGGAATCTAGCAAAAGATGTTCGTAGGTTGAAGGAAGAATCTGCTGCGACTGCTGAAGAAGTATTGGCAGCAAAGATAAACTTACTCTCACCAAAACAACAACTCGCTGTCAGGCAGTGCTTCGAAGCAGCGAAAAGGAAGAGCACTTGCGGGATGCTGTACAATAAAGAATGGATGCTGGAGTGCATTCTGCTTAAAAGATAAGAAGCCCCAAGTTGTACCAGTATATGAGAAAGCAAAACATCCTGGCTCTTCCAAGTGAGACAACCATACGAAAATACACTGCCCATTATAGAACTGGATATGGTTTCAATGAAAAGATGTTGAGTGCACTGAAAAAGAAAGTGGCTCAATTTGACAGCTTCCATCGACACGGAGGTATTGTTGTTGATGAGATGAACTTGTCTGAAAATCTGTCAGTAAGTGCAGATGGCAAAATTGAAGGCTTTGTCGATTTAGCTCAGTACACACCTAAAGAGCAAGACGCACTCATGTGCAATCACGGGCTTGTTGTGATGTTTGTACCCCTTGTGGGTAGCTGGACACAGGTGCTTGGGACATTTGCAAGCCATCAGAACGTAAAGGGCGACCTTTTAGCTAAGATTGTGCTTGAGGCGACAGTGCTAGCAGAGAAAGCAGGTCTGTTTGTAGATTTCCTGACCTGTGATGCGGCAGCATGGAATAGAGCGATGTGGAGAAAGTTTAACATTCATGCGTCATCAAAGGAAGTCATCTGCAAGGCAGTGCACCCTGTTGACAGCAACCGCTTTCTTCACTTTTTCTCTGATTTTCCGCATCTTGTAAAGAATGTGCGCAATCGACTGTTGAACACCTCATTTAACAAGCCTGAGGGTGAAGTTTCACTGCAGTTTTTGAAAGAAGTGCTCAAACTTGACAGCGATTCAGTCACCCTGAAAGCGATGCCAAGTATTACCGCTGTTCACTTAATGCCCAATAATTTTGAGAAAATGAGGGCCAGTTACGCATTTCAGATATTTGGAGATAGTCCACTCAGAGCCTTTTTCATTTAACGTGCACAGCTGCAGAGACATTTTGGGAACATTGATGCCACGGAAAAGTTTTTTAAAAGGATGAAAGCACTGATTACTGTTATGACTGGCAGATATACTGCAGAAGCCGTCCAGCCTAACTCTCCTAGTGTAGAAGTTATAAAGGAAATGCTTGAATTCCTTAACAAGTGGGAGGACCACACAGACAAAAAGCAGTTCCTCAGCCAATCCACAGCAGAAGGGCTACCAAGCACGCTTGAGCTCCTCGACTACCTACATAAGGAAGTGGGATACACTTATTTGATGACATCTAGGCTCAGCCAAGACAAAATCGAGAATTCTTTTGGAACTGTAAGGATGTCTTCAGGCTGCAATACACACCCTACCCCACAGCAGTTTCTCCTCACAGTAAACTGCCTGTCGTTCTATAACCTTGCCCGTAGCGTAACAGGTGGGAATTCAACTGCAGATACAATCAGCTCACTCCTCAGCATTGAAGAGAACGAATTAAAAGGCAAGAAGAAACTGATGGACACAGTCAACGCGTACTTGAACAAGCAGGCGCCTGCCACCGAGTCGACGTTAGGAAATGCTGCAGAGCATCCATACCATGTGAGAAGAAGCGACTCGAGGCTGACATGCCACCTTGCTGGCTATGTTGCCAAGAAGTGCATTTTACCAGGCAATTGCCCTGATTGCATTGACTGCCTTCTTCTTCCAGCACAAGATGGGTGCCACATGCCTGCAGCAGAATTCATCAAGCACAACGACCTGGGTGGCTTGCATTACCCCTCACTTGAACTGCTTAAATTCATCACACGTCTTGAAGATGTGTTTACTGACTGTTTCAGTGGACGCAAGCTTCATAGTGAGAGTGTTATGGATGTATTACACATGATTCATCATGCTTCTCCATTGCAGGTTGGCTGCGAAATTCATGCTAAGAGCCTAACAGCACACATTGTTGGGTTTTACGTTACTATGCGACTGCACTTTTTGTGAAAGGTGAGAATAAGTCCAATCTACTGAGAAAACGTAATTCAGCCAAGCATCTTAAACTAAGCAGGCTAAACTAGGTCCACGGCACCTCTCTCAACATGTATTATACTTTTACCTTCTTCACCTGCTGTGTTATTTACTTTCTGCCCTTTACATTGCTAGCTGTGTGAATTTACTGAATCCAAGCAAGTGTCTTCCCTTTTGTTAAATAGTTCAGTTCTGTCCATTACTACGTTAATGCTATGAATGCATTTATGTGAAAACTATTTCACATATCAGTGTTCTGTGCTCTACTGTCGCATGTGTGTTCTCATATTCTGTGATACATTGTCACCATTATGTCACAGATTACAGACATGACCCTGTCTCCATTTTGTGAAATGTTGTAGCTTGTTTAAATGCTTGCAAAAGCAGAGTCACTATAAATACAATCAGTATCTTTGCCAGTTCAAGGAGGTTCCCACTTGACTTTCTACATAACTGCTGCGCTAGGCCTCCTGTTCAGCTAATTTGTGCCTGCCTTGCGTTTGGGACATGATTTGTACAGGTGAATTTCAATGAACGTTTCAAAATAAACTGTTACTGTGGGCATATGTGACTGTTCAGATTCGTGCACGAATGTTTTAATTATTGCTGTTTCAGCAACGAGTCCACCTGATTGTGGGCGACATAGTCAATTCGCGCCATCATATTTTACCTTATTTTTTCAGGCATTTCCTACTATGCTGTTGACAGGTGTCGCGAAGAGAACGAACGCACTATGTAAATGTTTAGTTTGAACTTGCTTTCACAGTCGCGGGGACTAACTACGTTTAATTATCCTCTCACATGGCATACCCATTGCAATAACATAAAATCCGAATCTACGCACTCGTGATCAGAGACTCGTCTAAGCTTTCAAGCTCCGTAAGCTAAACAAACTCGTTCATAATTGCTGAAAGGGTTGAAAATGTTCGAATGGAACTGAAAGGCAATGGAAAGCAGCGAGTACATTCCCAAAATGCGTTCGAATCTGTGGGAAAACCAGTCTGTCTTGTAGTCTCTGCTTCTTAGCAGAGTATACAGACTAAATAAACGAAGTGCTTACGCGCAAACCTCTGAACCATATGTACAGCGCGCACCAAGCACATGCGAGCGTCGCAGTCGAGGCAACGTTTCGCCTGCTCTTGTTCAAGAGTGGTCGACCGCAGCGCCGCCGCTACTGACCATGCCGCCGGAGTCACGCAGAGGCTGCTGCCCGCTTCACTGCCCTCTTCTAGTACACTGTAACTGTGTTCACATGTCCTCGTATTGTCCATTACGATGAGGCTGGCTTACAGATGCTGGGAGAAGAAAACTTTAAAATCAAATTAATATACGTTATACGTGTTTCCTGGCTCTGGTGTGCGGAGAGCGTTAATGATACACGCCAAGAACACAAATATCTCCCTTTTGCACCGTCTCAGAATCACGTCGACACAAATTTTTCATATTTTCGTATTGTTGCTCTAAATAAAAGCACCGGCATGGAGAACCCTAAAAAGAGTATTGTGGCACCTCACAATGCAATGGATATATTTTTAATAAAGATACCTTAAAAGCCCACTTTCACTTTCGATTTCAAAGGGGCAGTTTCTTAGTGACGTATCACCACCGTCGGACGTATGTCGAAGCCATGCGGGGACAGCACTTTGTGACGGCATCGCTGCAACTCTGTCGGCCTTGCACAGCTGCATGTGGGGCACACAAACAATGATTTCACAGTCGTCCAGCAGCTCTGACAGCGATTTCGGCAATATTCATGCGATTGTGTGCACACATCATCGTATTGTCCATTGCGCTGGGGCTGGCTTGCAGATGCTGGGCGACGAAAACTTTAAAATCAATCAAAAGTACCTTATACGTGTTTTTTGGCCGTGGTGTGTGGAGAGCGTTAACAACGCATGGCTCTAAAATGAAAAATGTCCCTTTTGTGCTGCTGCAAAACTGTCCCGGTACTTTAAAGGGGCACTGACACGAAAATTTTCGTCTGCTGTTTTTTCGCTGCAATCCGTAGCTGGGGACCTGTTAGTCATAAGACGGCACATCATTTGCTCCAGCGTGCGTCAGATAATTATTTACGGCCTGTTCATTACCCACTAGTTTCAGTTTTGGTTTGGGAGAGCTCAAAAAATGACAAGGCGCCCGGTGCAACTGGGGCCATCTAGCGCTCGCAATGGAGTAAACGAGTTCGACCACGTGAGCCCACATAACTGTGATGCACTTCCGCACTACAACCGCCGCGTGCTCGTTTTCTTTTGCCTGTCACACGTCCTGCGCGTTGTTGTCGCTGTTGCTGTCATCGTTGTTGGGTGGCAACTATTTTCTTAAGGTCTGGCGTCGCCGGCTGTCTACTAACGCAGCCGCAGCGAATAAGCAATGGCGGCTATGACGTCATCATTGCTAGCTGCACTGTCGGAGCTCGGCTGCCGTGGTGACGTCGCGGAAGTTGGGGGTCCCCTTCAGGTCACCTTTGCTGTTGTCGATGTCACGATGTACGGCGTCTAGCGCTCGATTGCGCATGCAAACTTCAATATTCATTTAAATTACCTTCGGAGCTGTGTTCGCCATTGAGATTTGGTAGATGACATCTGTATGTCCACGAAAATCGATCCCGCAGGCTATCTTAGCAGCGAAATTTTGGTGTCAGTGCCCCTTTAAGTTGTATGTTAGCTCTAGTACAGTCTACCTGTGCTGCTTCTGTCAATCTCGGCCACGGTGTCTCGGCACAGCCATGGTGCAATACAAACGAAAAACAGCTGTTTGGCGCAACTGGCGCAGCACTTCCATCACTGCTAGGGCGCACCACGGCTTCTTAATGAACCTGTCAACGTTGGGGCGTGAATGACCCCCGCAGACACATGCGTGATTTGCAAGTCAGACATTTAGCATGACCTCTATCTATATATAATATACCATTTTAAACATATAAATTTCAACGAGAAAATGCTTCAACTACATCATTTATTTTGATCCACTGATCAACGTGGCAACAGCCTGGCTTCACCTTAAATCATTATCTCCAGTCGGTTAAAATCATTATCTCCAGTCGATTAAAATCTCCTTGATGACACATCAGCCATGCTGCCTGGTTCAGCCCTGAAGTCACTGATTAAAAAGAAGTGAGATCAATAACACAGTGCTCCCAGTTACTACAGTGCAGCAGTTTACAAAACCGAATGGTTTACAGAGCTAACCGATACTAAATGGCATTCACAAATAAGCTCCTAACAGCTTCTAAAGGCAGCATGATGTCACAGGCTTTATCAGAAAACTGAGCAGTTTGTTCAACACAACGTTCCTGCAATAAAAACGACAGTGCCGCAGCCGCTGACCAGGACTCTACGGGGGGACCGTTTATCTGTATGTTTCGCACCTCTTCACTCTGCTCACCCTCCAACAAGAGCTGGGTGCACTTTTGAAGGACTTTAGATGCAGGACAAAGTAACGTTACAGCGCTCAGTAGTGTCACAATGCCAGGATACAAACTTCTAAAAGAGGACACCATCCTGACGGCAAGAGCATCGAAGTTGTCTCTCAGCTGCGTCACAAATGAATTATGCACTGTCCGCTTGTACGATCCCCATTCTTGGAACACGTCGACATTGTCTAGCAGTGAGTAGCGATACTCCCGTGCCAGCACTTTTATCGAGTCGAAACCAAAGTCGTCTAGCTGACATGAATCTACTGGCCACACCTTGGGGTCCAGAATGCTGAACTTGCTGATCGATGGGCTGGTCTGACGCACAATGTCATCAAGAATCTCAGCCATGAGGCTGCACACTTTGTTCATAGTGGCTGTGAACAGGGCCTCATCCAGATCACAGCTAATGTCAACACCACGGTAGCGCCCACAGCTTTGTCGCAGTTCCTCAAGCAGTTCTTCAACACGAACACCACCAGTAGAAGTGTGGTGCCGAAGTGTACTTGAGGCACCTTGTAGCTCATTGAGTACTTGGTAAGCAGGAATGCCCAGCGCCACTACACGGCTTGTCCATTCATGTAGGCTTCGAAAGAGTTCGATGTAAAACGCCAGGTTCACAATGAAGGTGGTTGACTTGAGGGTGGCCAAAATGAAAGAGATCACCTGACGGTCATCTTCAACTAGTGAGTCCACCAAAACTTTGTTCAGTTTGGTCACAATGTCCAGCCAGTGATTATGCAATGTAACCAGAGTCTTGTAGTTAAAAAAAGTGCTTGTGGATGACTCTGGTCCTTGAAACATTGCATCTCCCAGGTTAAGGTCATCAGCTAGAGCCAAGTTCTTCAGCATGTTACACAGATTGGCTATAATGGCTACCTGAGGGTCATCCAGCATTGACTTCTGTAATGCATGACCCAGCACAGATTCTAACTTGTAGATCACACAGTGAAACTCGAGGAGCGCATTAGTACGGTCTTTTTTCGCACTTAGCAAAGCCTCAATCTCGTCCATATGAAAGCAACCTCTGTCAACAGTTGCTGCTACCAGCCGGCAGGAATTGGATACACCTAACTTGTGCAACCTTATATTCAGTACATCAGTAAAGCTTGAAGCCATACCTTGCTTGAAAGAAACAAGGTATTTTATGACTAGCTGGTTGTTCTTTACAAAGGTTATAAATGCTGCATCCTCAAATTCTCCACATCTAACAAAGGCCAAACCATACAGACCAGCAGCATTAATGTCTTTTCCGAGTGCTTCGAGCAAGCACTTGTCAATAGATGCGCATATTTCAGACACAATACTGTATGCATTCTCCTGACAGAATGCTACAACTTCTTCAGGCTGCTTGTTGAGGCCTACAACCACAGGGAGATCACTGGCAGGACTGTTTGCCTTGAGAACTTGATAGGCACACTGGAATAAGCAAGTCAGGTTGACCTTTGAACAGGTTCCAACGAATTGCATGTTGACATCTGCACCCTCAATTGCATCAAAGCCCCTCGGATAATCCAGGAAATGACCTGTAAGACATAAAATATGAACATGAATAAGAAAAAAGATGCAAAATCAGGCAAATAACATAACTTGTCAGACCACATACTCTCAACAAAAGCAGCATAGTAATACTTGTCCAGCAGAAAATTCCGTAAGAGTCTTCAGAATTATTTGTAATAGGGTCAAGTGAATAACTACAGTAGGTCAAGTAAACACCCCCAGGCCACTTGTGGTAAACATAACTACATGGAATGAACTGGCCAACTTTAACTGCACTGTTGTCACGAGTGAGAGCGATCTTGGGAGTGCTTGCTCAGATGGATTGAGGGATGGTTGACGACGGTGTTGGAGGGACGAATGTTACTTTATACATGGTAACGCAGGAAACATGTAAAACAAAGAAAAACAAACAATTCACACACAAAAAGGAAAAAATACAAGCAGAGGAGCCAAACAGCCTAATTTGTCCAGCCACTAAACATTCCTCCGCGTTAGGCATAGTCCTAACGGGAGTCCACCGACAATGGGCCTCGCGTTCACATCCGCAGTAGCTGCCCGATTAATGTTGAACATTTTTACTTTCGTAGCAGAGCAGGTTCGAAGACTGAGTCCCCTCGGCGGTGTCGCGTCCTAGTTGCCGTTCTCGACGAACGGGACCAGTAGTAGCCACCGCTCATGTGGAGTACTTCAGTCTGCCTTCCCGGCTGCCTTCCCGCCTGATGTGGCAGTCACCGGCTCCCTGCTAGGCCTAGCCACACCCTCGGCCTCTCCTTTGAAGTGACACCCGGTCTCCAAAGTGACCAGGCCCTCTGCTGTGATTGCTCTGCGGGTCGTCCCATTCTGCCGGCAAAGGTGGAGCGTTTGCAGTTAGGCCACTGCCACTACGAAGTTCATGCTCGACCGTAAGCCTGGTCGACGGCCACCCTGGAGCCCGATGCCCTTGGCCCCTACTCGTCACCAGTCCATAGCTGGCAGGACAACCTTCGTCGACCGGTGCCACGCAGAAAATGCCAGCTCAACCTCTTCCAACTTCAGTCGCGACTCGGGTCGCGCGCCACGAGCACGCTGTCCACAAATTATGTGCATGGACGTGTTCCCGGCGCATGCTTTTCCGCACCACTTTGCTGATCGCTCTTTTCCGCCATAGGGCCTGTGTTTTGGGCACCTTAACACATGACAATGGCCCCCCATTTAAGAGTTTTTTCTCAAAGAACTGCTTACTCTTTTCTTCTATTTGCTCCTCAGCAACTTGCCAAATCTTCTTGCTTTCTTGTAAATAAACTTGTGATGTCTTGAATTTGGGTTCATTGGACCTTGCTCGTCGACCATCACGGACGCACCACACATTACATCACACCGACACACATTCACACACATTTTGGTCGCTGGTTATCACCACACACAACACTAATACATAGTTACTTCCCTTAATGTTTACTTTCCACGAGAGTCATCAATGTTCACTAAGTTCACTTGCAGTCCACTAAACAATACTCCCATTTGCTACCAACACATCTATATATATAACTATACATATTCATCACTACAGCACCTTTCTATGTGGACCTGTGGCCGTTCTTTGTATCTCCAAATCAATGGCTACAAATACTAATACATATTTCACCGCCATTGCCTTGTCAGTTCTACATACTTTTTACAACTTCCCTATACACAAGCTTCGCAATTACATTCTTTCCTTCCCCTTTACACCTCTAATCTCTAAAGGCTCTGTCTAGCACTTCATTTTATTCAACATACTATACCGTACTCGCTATGCTAATTTGTCTCTGCTCTCTTCTTTCTGTCCATCTTTCTATGTCCTTGAGCCTGTCACTATTCGTTTCCATCAAAAGCCAACATGCCTTAGAAACGCATTCTTTTCTTTAGCGGCCACAAAAAAGACCTCTCCGCCTTAATTGTGAGCCTTCTCTCAACCATAAATCCGCGCAAAACCCTCGTGCGTCTCTTTGCTTGTGCATGTCGCCTCAAACGCTCGCTATGACCGCGGTGTCTGTTCTCCATTGCCAAACATTCTCAGGCGTCTCTTCTCTGCTGAATTCGCTCGTGATCGCCTGGTGCAGCCGCTGCAAAATGCCAAACTCCTCCTCACACAACATTCTCTCGCGCATCTTTTTAGTGCGCTCCATCGCGACCTACCTTGTGCGGCTCCTGCGTTTGTCCTCTATCAGACACAAACGCCTCTTTTGAACCACTTACTCGTGCATCTACTTAACGCATGCTGTCATTGACGCAGTCTTCTGCGTTTTCGCTTCTTGCGACCAAGTTTTCCCCGGCGTCTACTCAATCGACGCTCAGTAACCGTGTTGCGTTCATGCACCTTATGCTCCTTTCGAACGCACCCTCTTCTACGCATCTCAACGCCAAGTCCTCCCTCTTCAACTTTCTCGACTACCTCCGGCACAACTAAGACTTCCCTATTCATGTTTTTTGCCCGTCCTTGCTCATATTTACTAGTCTCATCGCGGGCCTCAATACCGCCTTGCAGGCCTTCTACCTTGGCAGGTTCGTCAACCAGATCCTGACTTGTTACTCCCCTCACTGTGGGGCACGCATCAGCACAGACCCCGTTAAGTATGTGCTTGCAGCAACCTGCAATACACTCTCGGTGGTCCTGCACTGAGTGCGCATTCTCTTTCCCAGCTGCGCTCAACAGCAGTTCTCGGGTGCCTATGCCGCATCATCCATTCCCGACTCAATCTCCGCTGGTCTTGCAGTATCCGCGTTGCACTCCTTTGATCCTACCAAGACAATCTCCTCGTCCTTCTGAATTCCCAGAAATTTGCTCATTTCCCCCTCACATTCACTAGATTCAACTGATTGCACTGCTGGCAAATTTAGACATGATGTCTCCTCCTTATTCCGGTACATCAGATTTCGTTCAACCTCCTCTATCTGTTGCTTAAGTAGAGCTACAATTCGTTCGTGCTCTAGTTCGCGTACCTGTTCAAGTTGGAGCTGGCGTTCTTTGCACTGAGCTTCAAATTCTCTCACGCGTTCTTGTTGGCATTCTTCAAAAAATCTTAAAGCGTCTTTACCATATAAGTTCCTGCTCTTAGCTATCGCTGCCCACCGCTCCTAATCCATCTTCACAACCCCCTACGAAGTTTCGTGACTGGGCCGGAAAATCCTGGCAAAGGCTCGCCACTTTTTGTCACGAGTGAGAGAGCGAACTCGAGAGCGCTTGCTCAGATAGATTGAGGCACGGTTGACGATGGCATTGGAGGGACGAACGTTACTTTATACATGGTAACGCAGCAAACAAGTAAAACAAAGGAAAACAAACAATTCACACACAAAAATGTAAAAAATACAAGTAGAAAAGCCAAACAACCTAATTTGTCCAACACCTAAACGTTCCTCCACGTTAGGCACAGTTCCAATGGGAGTCCACCAACAATGGGCCTCGTGTTCATGTTCTCGGTAGCTGCCTGAGTAATGTTGAACATTCTTACTTTCGTAGCAGTGCAGGTTCAAAGACTGAGTCCCCTCGGCGGTGTTGCATCCTAGTTGCCGTTGTCAACGAACTGGACCTGTGGTAGTTGCCGCTCATGTGGAGCACTTCAGTCTCCACCACCTGCCTTCCTGGCAGACGTGGCAGTCACTGGCTCCCTGCTAGGCCTCGCCGCAGCCTCGACCTCTCCTTTGAAGTGATGCCCGGTCTCCAAAGTGACCAGGCCTTCTGCTGTGATTGCTCTGTGGGTCGTCCTGTTCTGCCGGCGAAGGTGGAGCGTTGCGGGTACACCAGTAACCGCGGCAGTTAGGCCACTGCCATTCCGAAGTTCATGCTCGACCGTAGCCTGGTCGACGGCCACCCCAGAGCCTGGCGCCCTCAGCTCCTCATCACCAGTCCGTAGCTGGCAGGAAAACTTTCGTCGACCGGTGCCACGCGGAGAATGCCCTGCTCAACCTCTTCCAACTTCGGTCGCGACTCGTGTCACGCACCACGAGCCCACTTTGCTGATCGCTCTTTTCCACCGTGTGGTATGTGTTTTGGGCCCCTTTACACATGACAACTGTGAATGGTGTAAGTGGACATACTTGCACACTGCCACTGCCCAACTCAACGTTAAGCTACCTCATTATGCTCATGACTCACTAGAACTATCTTACACATGCATGGAAAGGTTATGACTTAGCCAATGGCCGGAAGAACATTACCTGGATATCCACATCTGGTCAGAAAGGAGTTGACCAGGTTTGTGCAAGTACAGCAGTAATGCCGTAATCAATCGGCACCATTTTTTATATATGTTGTGACATTACCCAGGTGAGAAGTGCCCTCTCACGTCGGAGATTTTTCTATCATCGCCCAAAGTCACTCCCGCATTCCAGAATTTCACTACTACTAAAGAAAGTGAGAATTCCTGTACTGTGGCATAATTACTCTAATCCTCTTGAAAACACGCAACTCAATGCATCATTAATCATTTATAACATTTCAAATTGCCTATAGTACTTCAGAAATCCAAGGAGAGTGACCAAGAAAGGTGTCAGAACACAGCTGCATGCTGAAAAAGAGACCATTGGTAGAACATAGGCAAATAGGGAAAAATAAATAAAAAAGGGAAGTTGGCCAGCTAGCCATAATGGATGAATATTGAGTAACACCTGTCAAGGTCTTTGTTTAGCAGCAGACAAACTTTCCCTGTCCCATAATGTCTTCAATGTTTGGAGAAGAGTATGAATGCACTTTTCATGCTTCCAGATTACCCTTCACCCATGACCGTTTATTGTACACAGAACAGAATGCACTTCATTTCTCGTTCACTTGCAAAGGGCAACAACAACAACAACAACAAAAAAAAAAAAAAAGCTGCATGTGCATGGCTGTCATCAGTAACGATATATGATCAAAATCGAGCAACACTTACCTGAACAGCCACCCAAGTAAAACAAATTCAAGCATGAGTAGGTATTCAAATTAATACATTCGGAGTATGCATTCAAAGGCAAAGATAACTGAAGAGTTAAGTTACAGTAAGCAACATTTCCGACAGGTTTAGGTCCAGAGAAATCAGCCAAATCTCACAAGACTGTGCCTACAACATGTGGAAATTATGGTTATTACAGGGCTCAAGTCCTTAAATAAAGGTTGTTGTATCCTGTACATAGTTCCTGCAGTTTCAGTTTCAGTGTTTCGGTTGTCAACACTGTGTTTTGTGCTATATATATTTGCGGCCCGTCTATTAAAGAGGGAGTGTGCAAACGCTACCCATGAGTGAGAGTCATGTCACTCATTCACTACAATGGCGACGAGTGTTTTGAACCCCTTCTGATAAACAGCCACGCCTACCATATGGCTTTCGCTGGCATCGCCCCGCCGGACCCATTTCTTCCAACACCGGGTCACCCCATGCAGCCATGGTCCCGATGGCATGACATGTTCAAGGTCTACCTGCTGGCTTCTGGTGCTTCCGAGTTCTCCTCGGAGCGACGCAAGGATCTTCTACTGCATTCTTTGGGACCTGAAGGTCAACATATTTTTAATACCCTGACTGTTTCGCAGGAGGCCGAAAACACAGACGAAAAAAAAGGGACCGGAGTTATGCCTGACGTGTATGACTCTCCGGTAGAGGCCCTAGACAAGCACTTCGATACCACCTGCAACCTGGTCGTTGAGTGCTACCGATTTCACCGTCGCATTCAGTTTCCAGGCGAGTCTATTCAAGAGCATGCGACTGCACTTACAGAGCTCACCGCAATGTGCTCATTTTCATCGCAAGAAGAGTCATTATGTGACCAGTTTGTTGCCGGTGTGTCGTCGCCTCGTATTTGGGAACACCTTCTGTAAGAAGGGCCTTCGCTTTCGTTCAACAAGGTAGTCGCTCTCGCGAGTCAAATCATGCATGCAGCAGTGGAAATGAAGGAATTTTCCATTTCTGTGCAACCCGTAGCTGCGCAATCATGCACAAAAGGCAGTTCATCATTGCATTCACGGCCGCGTGCTCACACTTTCGGTCGACGTGATAAGGCAGCTACGTTGGGGAACAGCTCCCCATCTCGAGAGCGCTGTCCATCGAAATTACAGTAACCCGCAAATGCTTCGCATTGCTTTAGATGTGGTTCTAAGCAGCATCGCGCTTCATGGAAACGCTGCCCAGCTAAAGGGGAACAATACTTCTTCTGCGGCCGTATCGGACATTTTGAAGATGTTTTTAACCAGAAGTGGTCGCAAGCAGCTGTGTGGTTTCAGTAGATAGCCTGTCGCAAGATGAAACATTTGAGGTTCAGGTGGTTGAACAGCCCCTTGCAGCTGGAATTCACATTAACATTCAAGTCGGGCAGGTCACTTTGAGACTTTTAGTCGATTCTGGCTCCTCAGTTTCCATTCTTTCAGGAAAGATGTTTGACCAACATTTCCCTGGTGTGCCACTTCCTCCTGTTCCTCGTGTAACCTTTCTGGATTATTCCAAAAGACCAATTTTGGTTCGAGGCTGCTTCTTTTCTGAGGTCTCTTTCGAGAATTGCATCGCACTGCGCTTGTTTTGTCATCGAACAGGGCACTTCTCTCATTGGCCTGGATGGAATTAAGGCTTTGAAGCTGCGCACTGAAGGGCCTGAACAGCAGTGTTTTCAAACCAGAATGGTACCAAATGCCGAAGTAGCTCGGACATATCCGATAGAGCCGTCCATGCAGCTGCCATCAGCACTTCAGCAAAAATTTTGCTCGCTCTTCACAAATGAGTTGGGTCTTACAAAAGGTTTTGTTCATAAGATTAAGACACGTGCCGGTGTTCAGCCAGTAGCATCAAAACTTCACCGGCTTCCTTTCATGTTACGACCACGCGTGTCTTCCGAACAGCAGCGCTTGGAAAGCTTGGACATCATTGAACGTATCGATGCATCAAGAGTGGGTGTCCCCTATTGTAGTCATTCAGGAGAAAGATGGAAGTGTTAGGCTTTGTGTAGATCTATGCGAACCTAATAAGGCCATCGTTCCGGACAGCTTTCCACTGCCTCACATGGATGAGTTGCTTCATGCTTTGGTGGGTGCCATGCACTTTTCGAAACTTGACCTAGCGTCTGCCTATCACCAAGTTCCCCTGCATCCTGAGAGTAGGGACTTGACAGCTTTTATTACACATGAAGGGCTGTACCAGTTCAAACGCGTTTGTTCTGGACTAGCCTCAGCACCTGCAGCATTCCAGAGCATAATGTCTCTAATCCTTCGCGATTGTGCGGGTGTCCTCTTTTACGTCGACGATGTCATTGTTTCTTGTAAATCGGCTGAGGAGCACATAAGGAATTTGGAGGCAGTGTCACAGCGTATCAAAGACGCAGGTCTGAAGCTCAACAGTAAATGTGTGTTTGGAAATCAGGAGCTTGAATTCTTGGGCCATAAGGTGACACCTTGTGGTATTTCGCCACACTGGCAGGCATAGTGGATGCAATTGTGGAAACCCCAGTTCCAAACGACGTCGCTGAACTCCGTTCCTTTCTTGGGTTGCTGGAATACTACGCCAAGTTTGTGCCACACTTAGCCGAGATGGTGGAACCAATGAGGGCTCTCCTTAGGAAAGGCAAAGCTTCACCTGGTCTACTCAGGTGGATAACACCTTTTGTGCAGTAAAGGCGGTATTATCTTCGAATCTTGCCTTGCACGTGTTTGATCCTGCACTTCCAATTATCATTTGCACTGATGCATCCGAATGTGGTCTAGGAGCAGTCCTCCAGCAGCACGCCAGTAATATGCTATGTACTGTTGCTTTTGCATCACGCACACTATCTCCAGATGAAAGAAAGTATGCAGCTGGAGAGAAGTAAGCACTTGCATGTATTTTGGGGATGCAAGCATACCTGAGGGGATGCATGCATACCTGAGGGGATGAAGCTTCACTCTCCGAACAGACCATCAAGCACTCGTTTTGCTTCTGTCTTCGCAGGGCTCAGGCCGACACCCACTCAGAATAGCGCGTTGGCGCACAAGGCTACTCTTTCACTGTGAGTACCAGAACTTCACTGTGGAGCACCAGAAAGGCTTGTCCAACAGGGTAGCGGAAGCTCTTTCGTGGTTACCTGTTCATATGGCAAATACCATGCTGACTTACGAGGAAGAAATTGTTTCCATGGTTGAAACAGCTTGCCTGACAAAAGAGCAGTTTGAAGAAGCAGTTCTCGTAGATGCCACTCTTCAAAAGGTGAAGTACATAAATTAGTCTTGGCCCTCACACAGAAACTTGCACAAAGGTCCGCAACCCTATTTCAGAGTTCGAGACGAATTGTCAGTAGTGGAAGAATTGCTGTTGCTGCTGTTGCAGGCAGAGAGGCTTGTAGTTCCTTCATCTTTCATGGCCCAACTTGTGGCAACAGCGCATGAAATTCACCAGGGTATCTGGCACACCAAAGCCAGACTTAGGGAACAGTTTTGGTGGCCCCGCATGGACATTCTTGTGGAAGAAGCAGTTCACAATTGTGGAATCTGTCAAGAAGCAGATAAATCGGCAAAGACGTCGCCTGCTCCGCTGCAACCTGTCGAGCTGCCAGACAGACCATGGCAGAAACTTGGAATAGATATTGTTGGTCCCTTGGACTGCAGATTTGTCCTGACACTCGCAGACTATTTCTCAAAATGGGCAGAAGTACAGTTTTGCAGGGAAATTTCTACAAGAACCGTGACAGAGTTCCTGCTCAACGTATCTGCACGGGACGGATATTCTGACGACATAGTCTGCGATAATGGGCCCCAGTTCATCTCAAAGGAATTTGTCAACTTCCGACAAGAACGAGCGATCCATCTGTCTCATTCATCTGTTTATTACCCGCAGGCAAATGGGTACATTGCGCGGTTCAACTGCATGTTCTAGACTTACCTCCAACTGGCCCGTCTGGAACAGCATCCGCTGCAAACTGCTGTACAGGATAACCTCGCCGCATACAGGTGTACACCCCATGTCACAACAGGAGTGGCCCGTGCGGTACTGCTACATGGAAGGCTGTCAAGAACAAAGTTTGACATCTTCGGCTTATCGCCTGAGTCGTTCACAAAGACAACCCACCAGGAAATGGTCAGGCTGCGGCAACGAGTCAAGCGCCGACAAGAGTACACCAAAGCCTACGCCAACAGGAGGCGAGCGGCAAAACCGACTACGGTGGTGGTAGGAGACATGGTGCGGGTGAAGAAACCATCAGTGTCATTCAAGGGTGACAGTTCATTCTCAAAGCCAAGGAAAGTCATTGATCAACGCCCCCCCCCCCCCCCCCTCCCCAGTCCAGCATCCTTCATTCTCAACAACGGCAAAACATGGAATGCGGCAAAGCTGTGCAAGGCGCCTGCTCGGTGCCCTGGCGACAATGGCCTTCACCAACATTCTGCGTGGCGTGAATCTTCATTCGATCACGATCCCTTTGATGTGACACTGCTCACTGCAACATGGCAGCCAGCGTCTGCCGAGGCAAGTGTTCCCACAGCACGACCTGTGCCTAGTGCAGACTACGATTCCGGTTCACCAACGAGACCAGCTGCCGAAGAGTTTCCTGCTTCAGGAACTGTTTCACACCCGCCCGTGGACACTACAGAGAAACCTGTCGTGTCGTGCCCACATGGCAGTCGAATTCAGCCGCACCAAGAGAGAGACAGCGACCGGACAGATATGGTTACCAAGTGTGACTATAAATATTCCTTAATTGGTGTACCTAGTATTCTTTAAATTTTGTATCTGTATGGTAACTTGGTGTGCATATAATGATGTGTATTTTTTGCTGTGTATTCCTCTTTTCATGTATAAACGACTTGCGATTAACCTATACTAACGTACTAACACCTTCACAAAACAAAAAAAGATGAGGGAGGGAAGATGTATCCTGTACATAGTTCCTGCAGTTTCGGTTTCAACGTTTAGGTTGGCAATGCTGTGTTTAATGCTTGTATGTATTTGTGGCCCGTCTATTAAAGAGGGGGTATGCAAAAGCTACCCGTGAGTGGGAGTCACATCACTCATTCACTACAAAGATGTCATACATCTATTGTGTTTCAAATATCTATTGGCTGACAAAGCTTGCCTATCCCTGATGGTTGCCAGTTAACATGCTTGCTGGAAAAGCACTGCTTGCCCTGAAGAAAAGAGCACTTGCCAAAATGTTGGCACTAGTGACATTGTTGTGTTTCACCGTTTTCAACTACCTGTTCATCACACCAACAAGCAATGTATTTGGTGAAGCCTTAGGCCTACGCGCGCGCACACACACACGTTGCTCAATGCCTTCAACACAATCCCTCATGCAATGAGCCAGCAGAGTGACATTTGCAGGAAACAGATGCACTGGAAACCTGTGGTGCTGTTGTAGCAAGGTTTCTGTTATAAAGTGCAAGCTCAAATGGTTGCATGCACCTGCACAGAAGCACTAAAGGGACACTGAAAATCATTAAATTTATTCAGATATGTATAAAACACTCCAAAACACCAGTTAAGTAAGTTTTACAGCGTGTCAGATTTCTAAGGACCAAAAGGAATGCAAAAAAAAAAAAAGAAGACAAGAGTGCACCGGATTCTGCTTTGCACCACTAAGTGCTCATCAATTATGAAAGATTATGCTGTGCTTGCTAGAAACAACACTGTAAACAATGCAAAGACACAACCTCACAGGCTAAAAAATATTTTTCTTCATAAAAGAGGTCAAAATGCACTAAAGCACTGCAAAACCTGCAACATCACAAAGCCACCCCCTCCCTTCCCCCCTTCAACGGTTCCTTGCAAATTACTAATGTTTCCACCACAGAGAGCAAATAGTCTTGAAAGGCTATCCAACTAATCCAACTTAAGGTAGAACTTCTCTTCAGCTGTTCTATAATGGTTCGATCACTTCTAAGCTGTGATATCTACAAATTCCTGTAGCAGAGCCCTCACCCATACAGCATCTTACAGATGCATTCTAAAAAAGGTTACATAGTGAGCTATTTATCAGAATGTTTCAGTTTAATTTTTTGCAGGCTTTATGACACTTTACTTAGTACACCTTATTTTTCAGCACACAGTATACACCAAGCCGCCACATATCACAGGTATTAGGGCATGCTTCCATCAGCACTCTACTCCAGCCAACCTTAACTTATGAAAAGGGGCTACTAAGAAATCAATAGAGCAGGTCCATAGGCTATATAGAGGTATAGCAATGAAACAAGCTGTACCATATACATACCAGAGCCAGTTCCTTGAGAAGACACAAAGGGGTTTTCAGCCATCCTGCCAGTAATAACTGCAAAAGGACATGCAGTCACTTTTCTCTGCATCATAGATTTGCAAACACAAAACCAACAACTTTTGAAAAATAACTGAAGTGAATCAATACAATCAATACATAGCTAAAGATTTGAGTGATGTAAAACCATAAAGAGAGAGGCCAATTTATCAAGCGTTTACAGTCAATATATAGATCAACCAGCCCAGAATTTTCTTAATTTATAATAATAATCTATGGGGTTTTACGTGCCAGAACAACGATATTAAGAAGTTTATACAGGGTGTTTCGGGTAACTTAAGCCAAGGTTTAAAAATATCCACGTGCGCCTCACGAGCATGCAACCACCGATCGCCAATACACGGAAACCGCAAAACACAGACAAGCCAAGAGGGCAAAATATGTGGCTACATCTTATCAACTTCCCTTGCAGCATGTTGAGTACTGCCTGTCTCCATGCATCATCGATCATTATTTCATAGAATGTGTGAGAATGCTAGTGTCTCAGTGCACAAGCACTCAGTCCCCCCCTCCCCCCCCCCCACATGGTACTTCTTCAAATCTCGCACACTTCCTTAGAAGCCCGAAAAAAAAGTAAATCCACTGCACTTATTATTACGAAACTATGTTATCCAGACACTAATTAACATGCTCCCCAACTTTAGCATTGAACCTTTTGCATTTAAAGCAGCAGTTTAAAAGTCAGTTAATTAGTTATATTCACTCATTACCTCAGCACAATTAATATACGCTGAGATGGTCAAGACGATAGTAAACAATACTATGGTGATTGCATGTTCGAGAGATGCACGTGGATATTTTTACACCTTGGCTAACGTTAATTGAAACACACTATATAGATATATATCCTGACAGTCATTAAGATGTTTCATCATTTACACCTTCTCTGTCTGCTGCCCGAAAACTACTGCATACCAAAATGCACTGGGACCTCTTTCAATACACATTTCCTATTGGTTCACTTCAATCACATAAGCGAATACACTAGGCTTATAAACAACATAAGTGTTACTTGCAAATAAGAACATAAGGTGCACTTGGGATGAAAATGACAAGCACTGACAAACATAAAATCAGATTAACTTTAAGGCAGAGATCCAGAAATGGCACAAACACCTGAAAAAAGCAAGCAAACTACCCTATATGTTGAAGCGTTGCGTACAAGAACGAGGACACAAGAAGGAACACAAAATGACAAACGAAGCGCAACGCTTCAATTCATCATGTGTCACCAACAAGCCCAAGTTGCAACCCTATATGTGCATGTGCAGTGTTGCTGACCCCCTTTACATGCACTAAACCATCATTATCCATATCTAGGTTCCTATAGCGACCAGAACTCTTGTTTGGGCTAGCTGGTGACCATTCATGACTTCAAGAAGCGAAAAATGAATGCTCATAAATGGTCACTAACTAGCCCAAGCAAGAGTTCTGATGTAGCGACCAGACCACAGTAAAAAAAAAGAAGAGTTAATACCAACCACGCGTGCACACATATGTGTGTACGTGCGTGCACGTGTGCACACACACACACACTCAAAAGGCAGCATGATGTTTCAGCTCCCACACATGAGCACTGTTCATGAGAGAGGAATATTCGAGGATGTGTAAGTGTGTGTAAAGAGGAGGTCCAAGCAGTGGGAAGGAAGGCTGCTATCACGGTGATTCAAATGGAATTAGTTGTTTGAATAAGTCTAGATGATGGCAGGAGGCCACATTTATTTCAGTGGTTATCACATCCTGTGCTGTTGACATAGAGAATGTTCAGCGGCGGAACTTAATTAAACTCATTGCTTCTTAAAGGGGCCCTGAAACCATATTTTACTCGCCGAGTTTTACATCAAAACGAGCTCTTTGTGTTGTTTTGAGGTAAATGCAAAAAGAATTTTTGAGATCGATGCAGGCAAACGCAAGTTATTCAACGTACAAATTCAAAATAAAAGCAGACGACAGATATTGGCATCCCGAGACGTGCACGCTGCTTCTAATCAAAACACGGCTTACATCTTACAGAACCTGAACCGTGCTGCCCTCTGTGGCCTTCCTACCACGAAAACCACACGGGCCGCACAACGCTCCTTGTGTCAGTTACAAGCAAAATGAAATTGTAATGCATAAATTTGTACCTTTTAGTAGCTTTAACAAGCCTAAAACACGTTCTCAATTTGAAATTTCTTATATTCGATGCATTGTAAGCATGCGCGATGCATATTTTTATTCCTACTGTTCCCAGCCAATCAGAACCTGCAGCAAAGCCAGCATGGTGAGGTAATCGATTTACATGACTCCCTTTCTTGCCACTCATTGCTCATGCCTGATATTCAGATTACATATGAAGGTATTGTCTCCTTGTTACTCAACATCAACGGCAAAAAATCCATTGGTCCAGATGGTATACCAAATACTTTTCTTCGAAGATATGCAGAATGGGTCGCAAACTATCTCCTCATCATATTTAATGCTTCGCTTAAACAGAAACGAGTTCCAGATGACTGGCTCATGGCAAGGGTCATACCAACGCACAAATCTGGAGATAAACATAGAGTCGAGAACTACCGCCCAATTTCCTTAACTTGTGTATGCTGCAAGCTTTTAGAGCACATTATATCTAAGTCAATGTATAGGTATCTTGAAGACAAAAAGTTGTTCCTTCCCAATCAGCACGGTTTTCGACAGAACCTTTCAACGGTAACCCAGCTTTTGGAAACTATCGACGACTTTACACGTGCTCTAAATGACAGAAGCCAGATTGACGCAATATGCCTCGATTTTTCGAAAGCCTTCGATAAGGTTCCGCACATTGAGTTAATAAACAAATTAGTACAACACGGCATAAATTACGGCGTTGTACAATGGATAGGCGCTTACCTGACGGGACGGACACAATATGTGGAAGTAAATGGCTACAAATCTGACCCATTACAAATTACTTCAGGCGTACCGCAAGGTTCCGTCATAGGGCCAATACTCTTCCTAATATATATAAATGACATTACAACAAACATCGATAAAAACATAACGACACGTCTTTTTGCCGATGACTGCTTAGTTTATAAAAGAATAAATGATATAAATGATCAGATGGCTCTAAACGACACTCTTAAGGTAATCAGCGATTGGTGCACAACTTCAAAAATGGAAATAAATAAGAGCAAAACTGTAGCGTTACGCATATCAAATAAGATTAATAACGTCCTAGTTTACAATTATGCCATAGGCACTAGTCCTCTCTCTACAGTTGACGCGATAAAGTACTTGGGCGTAACAATATCGAGTAACCTAAAATGGAGTAACCATATTGAAAACATCTGCTCAGCAGCAGAAAAGAAACTGTGGTATTTACGTCGAAAATTAAAGCTTGCTACGACTCCGGTTAAGCTAACAGCATATCTCACGTATGTGCGGCCAACTTTAGAATACGCAAGTATTATCTGGGACCCCTGTGAGGTTGGACTAGTAAAAATGGTAGAAAGGGTACAGAGGAGAGCCGCTAGATTCATCCTCTCAAATTACAAATCTACAGAATCAGTAACGGAAATGCTACACCTTGTGGGACTTCCCACCCTAGCTAAGCGCCGACAACTGGCCAGGCTAAAATTCTTTTTTCTACTTACAAAAAATAAATTCAACTTAGACACGACACAATACGTATTGCCTCGCAGAACCAGAAGCCTTAGAGGAGTTAATGAATACACATACGATGTGCCCCAACAACGTATTAAGCAATATGCAAATTCATTCTTTCCAAAAATAACAAGAGAATGGAATTCACTGCCTCCAACACTGCTGCGATCTACCACTGCGGTAGGCTTTGAGGAAGGACTCAAAAGGTATTTTGTAGAGTCTGAATTATAAGGCTGTGTAGTACTTAAAAACTTTAATAAATGTTTTCATTTTTCTTTACTTCTATGGCTAGGTTGATTAGTTAAATAACCACGTACCTGTTTAATTGCGCTGCGCTATTAATTATTTAGAAATTTTCTGTTATAAACCACATAGCAGAGTTTTTTAAATCACTTACTGCATTGTTAAGCACTATTGTACGCGTTGTGGTTGTTCGATACACATGTTGTATTGTATGCTTGTAACTCGAATTGTTTTAAGTTCAACTTTAGTAGCTGTGAAACATACATTAATATATTGCTGTGTAACAAGGACTGTTGTATTCCTGTGCATTACTGTAACCCACCCCTGTAATGGCCTGAGGGCCAACAGTATTCTGAAATAAATAAATAAATAAAATAAAATATCCACTCGCAGAAACTATTGATGCATGGTGCTACAGTCAGCACGGAAACTGATTTCAGGTACAAATTAAAATATAATATGGTTCGATTTCGCCGCTTTCACTGGTGTTTCAGTCATCAAGTCCCACACAAAGCAAAGGTACATTAAAATCAATGTGCGTAAAATGTGTTTCAGGGCCCCTTGAAGCCCCTATTCAGGCGAATTTCTGTTCATGTCAAGGTAATGGCAATTCACTTTCCTGAGACGCTCCTGTCACATGCCTGACGGTAGAAAAGTTCAGTAAATTTCTCAACAATTTTTAATAAGCAAAAAAAAGCACCAAACTGAAACCAAAGACCAACCAAGCGGTACATCCACTGGGTGATGTAGTGCGGACAAGTGTCTACAAATGGTGCTCTCTAGAGTACAGTAGACTCCCTTTAAGACGAACTCAAGGGGACCATGACAATTTGTTCGTCTTATCAGAAGTTCATCTTATCAGAAGTGCCTCCAAGAATGGATTAGCCACTTGCCCAGGTGGATCCAAACATCTCACTTCAAAAAGTCAATCAAGTAGACTTGCAGTTGGGAAAAAAATACAGATGAAACCATATTTTTACCCAACTTCAAAACTGTCTCCAGCACTGGTAAGCAGCCATAAATAACATTTCCTCTAATGATTTTAAGTATCCTCCAGTACCTCCATACTGCTGGGAAAGGTTGTTCATTAGAGAACTTAAGCAGGCACAAGCTACCTCCTGTATTCTTCGAAAGCGCTTCAAGCGCTTCTTCAGTGAGCATGTCAGTTGTGTTGCCAGTCAATGTTTTAGGCATTATGGCGCATCTTTGAGGATACTCACATATGCATTCATGTCCGCAAGGGCACCTTTACTGCCCAGACTAGAAACTAGGCCTGTCTTTCTTCAGGGGAGTTTTCCTGCACTTGCCTCAGGAGGTGCTGATCAGCCAAGAGGTCTAATGTGTTCACTTTGTTGTTGTAGATAAAAAGCAGCATTCACTTTATATCAGCCCCATTTTTCTTGCCCCTTTGTAGAAGCCCTGGTTCTCCCTTTTTGTTTTCTTTTAATTTGCTTTATCACAGCTCTACTAGTCCAGGGGGAGGGGGGGGGGGGGCAGCTTTATTCAACAGAGTCTCTGTGTGGCACTTAGGTGCCAGCAATAAAACTCTTAGGGAGTTTTATTGCTGGGGTCTCCAAGTGCTAGGGGCACCATGCCCCTAGCACTTGGAGACCCCAGCAATAAAACTCCCTAAGAGTTTTATTGCTGGCACCTAAGTGGCTTTGCTTACTTAGTTTTGGTTCTTTTGTACTCTCCTTGGTGGGGAGACAACAAAAGAATGCAGGTGCCCAGCCCTCTGGGGCCCCTACATTAAACTAGGGGCAGTGTCCACAGCACTGGGAAAGTTCCTCTTAACAGAAGGTTACCTGTGAAGGGGTTCGTCTTAAGAGGATTTCTTTTGCATTGAGTCTATGGGAAACCAAACAAACATACCTATTTTGTTTGTTATATCCGAGAATTCGTTATAACAGAGTTCATTTTAACGGGAGTTCACTGTATATGCACCATAATTGCAACAGAACTTGCTATCAGTCTCTTCACCACATACAAACAATGTAAATAAAAGCAATCGCCATGTTTAGCACATAGAAGCTCAGAAACATCACACTTGTTCATGCACTTTGCATGCATACTTAGACATCACACAATGTGGCCAAGTCATGAGGCAGTCTGGGGAAATCAATAAAATCCATTTGTGAAAATCTGCACATCATCCGAGCGCGCTGTTTAGCCCAAATGATGGAAGCGTTCAGGTGGACATATAAGGCCTAGGTACTTTTATCTTGGAAGGAAATGTTTTTCACATCCACAGCAAGCATGTATTTAAGATTCCTTGCTGGCACATGTACCACACGCACGTTTGAAGTATGACGAGTAAGGAAACATTAATACCTAAAGCACACAAAATTTTAAATCATTTCCAAAGAACAGCTATTGCAGAGGGTGCACTTCTCAGGCAGAATAGCTGACAGTGCACTAAAACTGGAAATGAAGTAGAATAGTTCTTATATAAAATTTCATAAGTGGTATGCACGATTTCATGAACTCATTAGCAGAGAATTATATCTTCTGGGAATGCTACATGAGTGTTCCCAATGAATAATGCGTGTGTAAAAAAGAGAAACAAAGGGTCGTCACTGTAGTGATGCTATCGAGGAATTATGATTTGGAGAATTTTTTGGTGCAGTAAAAATTTCATTTTAGAGCACGTTGGAGCACTTTATTTGGCATTTAGGAGACCTAAGTTTACACTCTGGAGTGTTTTGGAAAAGCATGTCGCAATTTACCTACCAACACATGAATAATTAATATGGAGATGCTATGGAGAACTAATAATAATAATAATAATAATAATAATTTTGGGAGTTTTAAATCCCAAAACTGCCATATTATTATGAGAGGCACTGTAGTAGAGGGCTCTGGAAATTTCGATCAAATGGGGTTCCTTAAAGCAACAAACACTTTTTCTACTATCGGTAAGTCACTCTTTTACAGTATCGAAAGTACCATTCTTGCCACGAGAAAGTGCTTGGTAAGCGAGAAAATGCGCAAAAAGAAAATGCACATGGCAGCGCCACCGTGAGGTTCCCATACTAACTCGCTGTGATATCACAGACTTTGAAATCACCCCTGCTAGGGCCCACATAATTATTTGCGGTAAAACTGGTTTGCATCATGTTCGTGTATAGCCAGAGAGTAAACATAACAAGTTTTGTGAAATTCCACGATGCCAATGCAGACAAAATACTAAAGAAGTTTTTGAAATCCGTGACCTCATGCTTGTGTTAATGTGCAGAGGTTACGGCGCAAAATTCAAGAAATGAAACTTTGACCTTAATTTTCTCATTTAATATCGATGATTAAATAAAAAATAAGAGAATTCTCAAAGAAAGTCTATCACTATGACCTTATTTACCACTTCACTTTAGTGTCCTTTTACCATGCCTCATCTGTGTAACTCACCCTAGCACCAGAACAGGAACTGGCCTCCCTGGTGACACACCATGGCCAACACCTCCCAAGTGACCGAACCAACCAAACCCTCGACCTACGACGACATCAACAGAGCTTCTAGCCGCGGATGCGACCACACTGGTATGGGAACAAGACTCAAAAAGCCTCTGGACTCGGACAGGTCATAATTGTAAATTAAACGTAGCGACTCTTAACACGTGAACTCTTTTAAATGAAGCCAGACCAGTTGAACTACTAGAAGAATTAAAGGGGTCATGAAAAGAATATGGAGATGCCCTGTTGTAATTTTCACTGCTTCAATATGCATTCGACAAGCCGATTCCAAAATATTTTGGCGAAATATTCAGTGCACATTTAATAACACCCGTTAGAAACCCCAGCGTTATTGTGCTCCCGAAACGACTATGCGACACTACCGGCAGGCATGGTACTATTCAGTGACATTCCAGTAAGATATTTTTAAATGCAAAGCTATAGTGAACTCGCATTTTCTTTAAAAGAATCAATTTACTTGAAAGCTAGAAAGAAAGAAAATACTTAGAAACCATGCAATGCCGCCATTCGGAAGCAAAGCTGCAGCACGGTTTGTTTTCCAGTGGCCTCCGAAGGCACGCCAGTCTCGGAGGTCTGGTGGCTACTAACATGATGTCAACAGCATAGTTGAGGCGAACACACGCAGTGAAACCAAAACCGCATTTTTTATCGCTCTAAACACTGTGCAATGGAACAATGCATATTGTTGATAGGAGGGTCAGGCTCCCAAATATGCACCTTAGTACAAAATGTTCAGGAAACGTTTCACGACCCCTTTAAGGGGTATTAATTGGGATATCATTGGCCTTAGCGAGGTAAGGAAACCAGGGAAAGGACACTTATCGCTTAATGAAGGGTATGCTCTCTGCTACAGAGGAGTGCCAGAGAAGCACGAATACGGTGTGGGATTCCTTATACACAAAGACATGGCAGGTAACATTGAACATCATCAATGAAAGGGTAGCAGGTGTTGTGAAAAAATTAAATTGGCGATACAAACTAAAACTTATACAGAGTTCCGCACCAACGACCAGCCACAATGAAGAGGCTGTAGAACAGTTTTACGAGGATGTAGAAATGGCAATGAACAAGGTACACACCCAATATACGATTGTTATGGGGGACTTCAATGCGAAAGTAGGAAAGAAACTAAGAGGGGTACAGACAGCCGGGAACTACGGTGAAGGTGATAGGAATAGCAGAGGACAGATGCTAGTGGAATTCGCAGAAATCAACTCCGTGTAATGAATACTTTCTTTAAGAAACGTAGGAACAGGAAGCGGACATGGAAAAGCCCCGACAGAGAAATTAAAAATGAAATAGATTTTATAATGTGCAGTGATCAAGGTATAGTACAAGACATGGAAGTGGTTAATAAGGTCAGAATTAGTGACCACAGACTAGTAAAGACAAAGACAACCCTCAATCTAAAGCGAACAAGGACAAAGTTAATCACGCGGAAACAGGCCAACCACGATGTCGTCAGGGCGAAGACAGAAGAACTTAGAATTGTACTTAAGAACAAGTACGAGGCTCTAGGACACGAATAAAATGGGGATATAGAGAAGACACTGCTAAGCTGATCACCGAAGCAGCAATCGAAGTAGGGGGGCAAAGCACTGAGACAAGATATGAACAAGCTCTCTGAATCTACTAAAAATTTAATCAAACATCAACAGATGATGATGTTTGAAGTTTTATGGCGCAAGGGTCAACAGATGAGAATAACTAACTCAAGAGATAAGATAGAATTTGCCGAGCTGTCTAAGCTCATCAATAAAAGAAGAGTCGGGGACATGGGCAACCGTAACATGAAATAGAAGCAGCCATCAGAAAAGGAGTCAGCATCAAAACAACCAAAAGGAAGTTTTGCGCGGGAAAGAACATAATGCATGCAGTGAAAGATAGGCAGGGCAACATCGTTACTAACTTCAGTGATATAGCTAAGGTGGCCAAGAGCTTCTATTCTGAACTATACAGCTCAAATACGAGTCTCCCCACCATGAGTGTATTAAATGTCGATCAGGACACCGCAATTCCATGTGTCACTGCAGACGAGGTTAAAGGGTCCCTGAAACGTTTTTTTGACATTGCGTCACTGATTAGGCAACACAATTGTTAAATCATTCATGCCACAAATAAAGCGAAGCACCATGCGCTAAGGCAGCTATGAGCTTATTTCTGTCGCCTTCCTCCTTACCACTGCTGTTCCTCCTCAACTCGATCCGCCGCGGTATTCTCTGCTCCACAAAAACTTCTCAGCATTTGCAAAGCCACTGATCCGTCAGCCAAGACACGTGTAATATGCAAAAAGAAGCATGAGTCTCCTTTTGTGACATGTGTAAAGAACGTGGTTGTGGTGAAGTGCCTCATCGCAGCATCGAGGACGACGAAACGACGCCAGAAATGCGCAAGCACGCACATTGGACTGTCGTGTAGGGCCACGCTTGGGACGCTGCCATGCACGTGCTCCTGTGGCACATGAAGGAAGAAAAACTAATAAAAAGGCACGAGCCACGTCTGCCAAGACAGACGAGGGAAGACATCGGAGCAGAGAAGATGCGCTGGCCTGGTCGGGCGTCAACGCTCGGGAGACCAAGATCTGTCGGAGGGACCCAGTCGAGCGCCAATGCCCGAGGGACCTCGAGAACGACACGCCTCCTGCTCTGGACGCCCAGCAGACGTCTGGGAGTCGTTGACGGCCCTTCGTCCACCACCTGCCTTGCTGCTTCCAAGAACCTTCGATGGACGCTGTGTCGACACCGTCGGCGAGCCGGAACACGTGAGCCTTCTGAGCGATTGAAATCTTTTGAACTCTTGCTGTACAGACGCTGTACATATCGTGTAGATATTATTGTCAAGTTTTGTGCTTTGTGTGTGCTCCTGTTTAACTGCGTTTTGCCTCTGTGTGTTTTTGTGTGCTCAAATATATGTCCATGTGCTGTGCCAGTTAGCGTCTTGCGTCTCTTCCTTGCTGCCCTCGGAGGCGTCTCTGACTCATCTCCTTGAGCCTGCTCCCCCGAACCTTTATATCATAACAGTGGTGTATCACTTCCCATTTTCATGCGGAAAAGCGTACATTGGACAGTCTGGAAGATGCCTAAACATTAGATTACTAGAGCATCAGCAAAAATTAAACCGGTATCGGGATGGCCATGTGTCTGTTCATTGCAGTGATAGTGGTTGCAAACCTTTGTTTAAACAGTGCTGTGTGTTGTACAAGAATGCAGATACCTGCATGCGAGAAATTGTTGATGCCGCCCTGATAGCAAAGGCCGGCAATAGCTGCGTCAGCTGCCCCTCTGTGGCGCTGACTACAATAGAGGTTTCATTTCTGGACGCTGCAGGTTTCTATGTGTGATGACTGGACACTTTGTAACATGGGTATACAAATACTGTCGTTTCTGGTAACAAACATACAGTTGAAAGTTGTGTCTTTCCCTGTTGTGTCTTTCTTGTCCTCGTCTGCTTGTGCTATGACACCATTTATTGCAAGGAACCAAGTAGCCCAAAAAGCCACATTGTCAAAGATACTGAAGGGTTTCAGTTTTCAAAAATTCAGACGTCTCCATACATTGCCTCTCTGGAGCATTTGATAATCTGTTTGGTATAATTTACAAAAATTTTATTATGATGGTGTAGTGAATACCATTTGGCACACTTTGGTGCAGGAATGGAATAACTGCCCTTGAAGTGGTGAAAGCTAAATGCAGAACTTATTAGGCAGCAGTAATGACTATGTGCATTTTTGTATGGCACTGCCACTCAGTGGCCTGGCTTGTTGGTTGACCCTGATGATCGGAGTTCATCATCATGATATCTTTTGTGGGATGAAGGCCTCTCCCAAAGCTCTGCAAGTTTCCCTGTCCTGTGCATGCCAGATTATTCCATATTAAGCAGGCTAATTTCTCATTTTCATCACCCCACCTAACTGTCTGCCATCCTCGGCTGCATGCATTTCCCATTCCTTGATACATTCCTTCCGCCACTCTAAATGACCGTCCCAGATTCAGCTGTTTTTATTAATGTTAAGTAGGATACTGGCTTCTGCTGCTTGTATGTTTTGCTTGTTTTTTTGTGTAGTGGCCTTCACTGAGGAGAAGAAAGGCAATGTATACAAGCAGCGAAGTACAGACAAACAGTTAACACACTAATAGGCATTGTTCTAAAGTAATGTTAGCAGAAAATGTTGTACAGTTCGGTTGCCCAGCAACAACACTGAGCAGGCAGAATGCAAGTGGAATCCAAACAAAAATAACAAAGGGAAGAAGACTGTGGCTAAGTGCTGCCCAATTTGATGAAAATTCCCACTTCCTCTACCCAAAGCGATAAAGGTCAGTACAGTTGGAGCAAAGTGGAACTAGAAGGCAATATATCATCATTTCGCCACAGTTAGTGCTTTTCATTAGCCGGCAAGCTTCCTAAATCGTACAGCCAATCAATCGACATCAGCTCTGTTATTGTTCCAGCTGCTGCTGCTTCGATGCCGCTGGTAGAAGCACATGTGGTTTTCTTGGGTGAATTGTAAAACTAAATGTCGTACGACACACTGACAGCTCTTTTACTATGACAGGGTGTTGCGTGCCGAGCTGTACATTAAGCGTCACATGCTGCGCTTAATATACAGCGTCACATGCTGTATATTAAGTAACGATTACATATTAAGGCAGGTAAGCATATAGACCTACTCCACCGGACTATGTCACGAAGATGCGGTGGCCCTGTCGTCGGGTGTTTCGGTTCCGCATGATAGGCATCCACCGGCACGCCTACCGTAGCAGCCGCTGTGTTTTCGCTCGTGCAGGTGCTGCTTACCGCCGTGCAATGAAGAAAAAGTGTGCACCCATGAGCTGCGCCTTGGGTTGGTTGTGCAGCAACAGACAAGAAATGTGCGATAGGTTTTTATCGGTTTCCTGCTTATGTCTGTCCTAAGGAATGGGATGAACCTGTAATGCCAGCTCGTTGGTGTGCCAAACATTCTCGTCACAGCTAAGCTTATGTGCAATTATTTAGCGGTTAGTGCGGCCTGTTTCGTTTGAGAGAAATATCTTTGTCATAAGTTTGTCAAGTGTAATGCTCGACACTTAAGTTTCTTGATATAAACAAGGTGTAGACACAGTGGCGATGACGCTACCGGAAAGTGTGGACTACCTTAGCGTAGCGCGCTATTATATGTACTGTACATAACTAATCGCGGTCGCCATGTATTATAGAAGTGAGGAAGTTCTAGATGCATCATACGAATTTTTATTCACTCGAGTGAATGTGTTTTATTTCCAGCACAATCATTTCTTATGCTTGGCTCATGTTGCTGCTGGACTTTGTAGGGGGCCGGAGCTTTGTCAAGCCACAGTACTGCGGCTTTTTTCTGTTACCCCCATATTTCTCAATGAGAAATAAATGTTAATTGATTGATTGAAGTAAATATATCAGGTTAATTCGCGTTGCCGATGCCGGGTGCAAAAAGCCGATTGCAGCGATTTTTGCTTTTGCAGATCGCTTGCGGCTACGATAGCATATATAGCTAAGTGTCTTGTGCAATGCTGTAGTGGTTGTGATGCGCTTTACATTTTTTTTTTTCGATTGTCAGACTGCTTCAACGAACTACACGCTTCAAAATTGACACGTCGTTTCAGGACTTTACGCCTTTACGACCGCAACTGAGCATATGAGCAGAGCCGCCAACCGCGGTTACACCTTGCTGGCCGCCATTTGAGAGCCTTGTCCTTGGCATGTAATTGTTCTTTTTTTTTCGTTTTCGTGTGCATTACCACAGCTGTATCTATATAATGATGGCGTCACCAATATCGCTCTTTTCGTATGCTTGAGTAACTAATCCAGTACATTTCATTGTGCGAAAGGGTTTAGTACAGGGATTAGAGGCTTTGATTTGAAATAATATTTTTAGATGAGGCACTTTCAAGTCGTATTTAAATATGTCTCTCTGTTCCAGGTGGTTCATCCTTGTGCTAGTTACCGAATAAAAACATACACATGAAGCGATGAGCTCGCGATCATTCACGTCCGCGGTGGCAAGATGCTAGTCGTATCAGTCCGTTTCTCACATCTTGTCATAGCTGGGCGTCAATGTATTCTTTTCTTACATTCATTGAATGCTTCCTACAGAGCTACTGCAATTTCGTTTCACGTGGCTGCCCCTTGCAAACTGTTGCAAACAAGCCGTCGGCGCTCCGACGCCCCGTGCTCGGAGGCAGCTTTCGCACACGCTGTAACAGCAGCGGTGGAGCGACCATGCAAGGCCGCGGTGAATGGTAGGCGGAGCCTCCGTGCCCAACGTCGCTACAAGGCCTGGTTATACTGCCGCTGCCCACCACTGGTTACCAACATGGAATAGGTCTATAATCCAGCCTCATAAACTTGACGTGAGCAATCGAGATTTACTCACAACATAATAAGGAACAGAAAGAAAGCAAAAAAGGAAAGTGCTACTGACAGTGCCGCACGGGCGTGGTGGCTCCTTTGTGTATGGAGAGTGGCTTTCCCGCATAACTTTTGAACCCAAGATGGCGTACCTTGGCGCAACCATGGAGGAAAAAAAGAAGTTAGGAGGGAGCGTCACGTGACATTTTGGAAGCCCAGCCAAAAAAAAATTTAACAGGGGCATGCTGAGAAATGAGCACCACCACGTGATAGGCAAGCGGTGAGTTTTACATGTAGCGCCACCCCTGCGTTTTCTTCCATGGCGGCATCCATAGCTGCATCGTATCTGTTTCCCGTTCCTCCATGGAGGCATCATGGGACGCAACATGCATTGTGCTGGCTCTCGCAGCTTGTATTATTTTGCGAGTGCGTCCGTGGCGCATTGGGCGCTCTTTTGCCTGTGGTCATCACTATTTGCCGAAACGTTCTCGTTCGAATCATCAAGCAGGCAAGACGCGTCCCAGAATGCACATACCACGAGGTGCTGTGTGTTAAGGTGCACGAGCGTCGCACATGTTCAACCAAAGAAATTGGCGTTTCACAGGTGGGTAACCCTTTATGGGACGAAAGCCCTTTCAAATCTGCAGGATCAATAAGTATGAGGAGCAGCATCTAGGGAACGAGTGACCGAAATCAATGCACAGTGACTTCGACGCACCAAGCACACCGCAGCAGACGGCCGACGCTTGTCCACGTGCTTCTTACCCAGTGTCAACTAGAACCTACCGAGAATCAAACAAGGCTCACTTCCCAGCAGGCAACGCGCTGAAGACGAAGAGGGAAAGGAGAAACGAGGAGGGAGCGGCTTCAGAGGAGATTGACTTGTGGAAACTAGGCACACTCCTTCTTAACTTTTTTTTTCCTCCACTGGCGCAACTCTGGCTCCTAAAGGACCCTATACTGTAACACTACTTGGATGGATGGATGGATGTTAGGAACGTCCCCTTTATAACGGGGCGGCAGCCTGTGGGCCACGAAACTCTACCTTTATTTTTTTCTCTACAAACGTTTGTTTTCCCAAATCACACATATTTTCACAACTAATTTTTCTCCTCGCCTACCTTTTTTATCTATTATCATTCTGCTGTGAAGTAACAATCATACCCAAACTACCTTGCGTTTCTGTTTGCTCCATATGTTTGCACGACCAACACTCCAAGCACCTTTTACTTATCTCTATCACCGACATGCTCAGCTTTCCCATGCTATCCCCGAAACCCATGGCACCTGCAGGGTAGTGTCCACAGCTAAACCTGGGTAGACATCTGTACATTCAATCAAAATATGATCTGTTGTTTCCCTAGCTTTTCCACAGCACATACACATATATCCCCTTCTTTACTGAATTTCGCTCTGTAACTTCGGGTTCTCAGGCAACCTGACCATGCTTCAAACAATAAAGTGCTTCCCTTTGAATTACAGTAAAATTTTTCTCTCTTGATTTTGTCTTTCCCTTTTCTGTAGTTGCTTGATGATGGCTGTGGTCTTCCCCTTTGTATCGGGTGGGCACCTTGTTGCACCCTGACCGGATAAATTGGAATAACAAAAGAAAAAAAGCACATCAAGTCCATGAACAGCTCGACTGTTCACTGTACCCCTGACCACCAATTCGCAAGCCTTGCTTTAGTTATTGATGTCGCTGCCAATGTGGGCACACTGGCGTCGTGGGCACCACTTCCACCCAGGGCGCTGCCCCTTTCCACGAAGCCAAGTGGCTCGGGCAGTGTGGTGCCATCTGGTTGACGGAGGCGCAAGGGTTCGCACCGGAGTACAATGTGCTCAATGCTCTCATCGTCCTTTCCATATACCCTACACTTTATAGTAGTGCCCTTCAGCAACGGGTTGAAGTGGCGTCATAGACATTAGTGCGGAGCGCTCCCGCACGGGTCTCAAACAAGAGGGCACTGCCGACACTGTTGTCATACAGTCGCTCCGCAGAGATGGTCGTCATATGGGTTCTGTATAGGGCGAGGTTAGATTTTTGCATCACAGCAGCCTGCCGCATCGATGTCTCTACTTCCTGTACCTTGGTTCTCACACTTAGTGACCATTTCCTCTCGTCCTCCTGGACAGGGTTGTTAAAGAGAGAGAACTTTCGGCACAGATTGTATAGACGCCTGCTCCATTGAGTGCCCATACTTTTCATGGCTGTGTACCGAAATACACGTCGGGCCCACCACTTATTGCTCGTGAGGTGAAGACGGCCTTCGTAGGCTGCCTTGCTCCTTGCCTCCCGTGCCTCATAGCTTGACCATCCAAGGTCACCCAGTGACAGCCTCAATTGCTACACGTCCATGGCATGCCAGCGCCAAGGGCACAACCTCGCACTGACCCCATTCCAACCGCCGGCATGTTGCGGCCAACAGGCAGGTGACGGCATTGGAAAATGTTAGCACTGGCACATGTATTGCTTTACACAGTTCATGCACCAGTACGAACCGGTTGCACCACCACAAACTTCGCCTTTGCAACACATTGGCAGCTCTCACAGATGCCCGTCGAACTTGATAATAATGACGATGCAGCCAACCCTTTGCATCGGGTGAACGTAAAAACCATACCCTAGCCAAAAAGAAGCCCTACTGCCTACCCATTACGGTACACTACAGGCAGGAACTGAAAGAATGCAGAAAAAAAACAACAACAAAAGGAACAAGAAAGAACACGAGCTGTGCTGACTTGGTAACAGTTATGGATGTCTTGCTGCAAGTGCCGCTCGCCAGCATTCAAGGCGTCTCTTTGTCGATGTGACTGCAGCTTTATCCACATCACACCGACCATCTTCTCCTTGGGCCTGATCAAAGCCCAGAGCAGTTTCCAGAGAATCACCATGTGCGAACACTGGGCAAATGCCTTCACACCATAGTACCACATGTTCAATGGTTTCATCCTGCATTCCATACACACGACACTGCACACCATCCACATCAGTGTTGATGGTCCTATGCGCACAAGTGTGCATAGTGCACCAGCTCTCGCCTCAAATAGTAGTCTGCTACCGAGGGAGTTTTTGTACAGGTGTACTATGCCAATATTGTTCTTGTGGCACCAGTGCACAGCTAGCGCAGACTTCTCCGACATGCTGTGCATCCACCGCGTCTCCTATTCTTCCTGTACTCTTTCCCGTGCCTGCTTTGCCCAGTCTGTGGACGAGTTTGCGCTGAGAGGGGTGCGAAAGAAGCCAAACATACTTTCGATGCGGTATACGTGCCTCACCTACGAAGTGCGCATGCTTGGCGCTAGGGAGCCTACATGACTGCCTGGTTCCCTACTTGATGATGATGATGATTTGTGGTTATGCCCTTTGTATCGGGCAGGCACCTTTTGAGTGCCCTAACCAAATGAAAAAAAAAGAACAAGAAAAAAGAAACAAAGAACAAAAAGAAAAAGAAACAGACGGAAAAGCAAAACAAAGAAACAACAAAAAAAGAAAAACAAAACACCGACACTCGCACACATAGTTGTCCACAGCTGCGCTGTCGGGTATGGCTTGAGCAGCCACCCAGTTATCGTCGGACCAATTTCCTCCACATGCGCAGTCGGGCTCTGTAACCGCCGTTGTGCGGCGTTGCTTGGCATACACCGCTAAATCCACCGCGGTTGTGCAGCCACTACTGTCGGTCGCAAAGCCAAGCGCTTGCTCTATGGTAGTGCCATCTTCCAGCTGTGATGAGAGTCTCTTACAATGGAGGACCAGATGCTCGGTTGTTTCAGCATGTGCCCCACATGCCCTATACGTCGCCACTTGGACATTAGCAGCAGGGTCAAAACGTTGGCGATCAACAAGCGTGCTTAGTGCACCTGCACGAGCCTCAAAAAGCATAGCGTTGCCACCACTGTTATCATAGATTGGTTCTTGTGCAACTTCTGATTTATGTGCCCTGTACAGTGCTAGCATTGTTTTCACCTGCATGCTGGCCCTCCATTGAGATGTTTCGGACTCCTGTACCCATTCCTTTATCGTTCGGGCACGATTTTCGCCTGTCACCTCAGTTCCTGCTCTGGGGACTTCATATTTGCGGTACACGAACTGCACTCGAGCGCTCCACTGTGTCTGGATGCCCTCGAAGTGCAAGTACCAGAACACCTTGCATGCCCAACGTGTATCATGCACAGCTCAGAGCCGTTGTTCAAAGCTGATTTTGCTTGCAGCTTCTTGTGCCTCAAAGCATGACCATCCTACATCCCCCTGCACTGCATCCACTGCCACGCAACCACGGCATCCGAGTGCTAGCTGGCCAGTCTCTCTCTGGGCGTGCTCAAGCCATGCTCTCGTTGGTGCCGATAGGCACAGCACTGAATTTGCAAATGTCAGGCTTGGTACATGCACCGCCTTCCACAGGTCGCGCACCATGATGAATAGACTGCACCCCCAAATACATCGCCTGCGTAAGATGTTGCCAGCACGTTGAGAAGTCTGCCTCAGGTGTGTCTCGTGCTCCGTCCTTGATGATGATGATGATAATGTGGTGCCATTCCCTTTGTAACGAGTAGCCACGTACAGCGGCTTGGCAATAAAGAAAAAAAAACAACGGAAAAAAAAAGGAACAAGAGTCAAGGCACCGAGCACACCTTGGAGGGATGGGGCAGTATATTAACTCACGCACTTCTGCAGAGATACAGCTCTCCACATTTCTAAGCGCCGCTTAGTGTGCTCTACCGCTCCCCTGTTTATCTCCCCACCATCACCCTCGAATCCTAGTGCAACATGCAGGGCAGTGTCGCCTCTAGAGCGGAGTTCAATTGCCTTGCACTGCATCACTATGTGCTGCATAGTTTCGACAGCACCATTACATACACGGCACATCACACCCCTAAGCTCACTATTGATAGCCTTCTGGCGTTCCAGTGTGCGCAGAGCGCCAACTCGCGCCTCAAAGAGCAGGCTGCTCCCAAGGCTGTTATCGTAGATGGATACCGCGCAAGTGGTCCACTTTTGTTGTCCATACAACGTCAGTGAGCTCTTGCTACTCATCTACTCATCTCCAGCAGCCACAGGTCCTCCTCCTTCTCTAGAACACAGTCACACACCGCCTGGACATACTGCTGCATTGTGTCTATCAGGCCCATAGCCAGGAATTTTTTTCGGGGGGGGGGAGGGGGGCACTTGTTGAAGGCCTTGACTTTTTTAAAAAAAAAACCTATTTTTGATATTTTCGGTAAAAAATACACTATGTAAGTTATGTGACTTATTAAATACGTTTTATTATTAGTTTCAATTTTCTTGCATAAAAATAAAACACTGTTACTTGGAGTCAACAATAAAAAGACGGGAGGGAGATGCATTGGTTTTATTGAGGCACACTTAAGAATTTCTTCACCCGGCGTCTAGCGCGTGACGGTCGGCAGTGGTCGCGACAGGTCCCACAAGTCTGTGGCGCAGTGCGTCCATTTGCTTCAAAGTTCTCTCCACTAGCTCCTTGTGTACGGAAGCCTAAAAGGCAAGTCTCTGTGCCTTCTTCGTAAAAGTTGCGATTACGTCGCTCACGTCAACGGACTCTCTGTATAGTGACATCAGAGCCAACCCATTCAATCGTTCCTAAACAGAGCTGTTGCGGAGGTACGTTTTGAGGTACTTCAGCGTCGAAAAGCTTCTCTCAGCTGCAGCTGTGGTGACAGGATCTTGAGCAGAGTGCTGATGTTAGGAAACAGGTTGGTGTTGCACTGCTTGAGGGCCTGCGTCGCATACTTTGGCATCTTCTCTGGAGGTGTTGCTTGCCATTTCTTCTTCCATATCTCCCACTCTCCTTTGATCACTCTGAGATTTCTCGGTTCCATGTCCGTCATGTAGAACTCTACCGCCGGCTGTAGCGACTCAAAGCTGCTGTGAGCGGCGTGATTCGGCAGCACGAGTTGAAGACTACCCAACATCGCCCTGTGACCAGTGAAGCGCTCGGTCAGTGCGGACCGCAGATCGTCCAAATAGGGGATGAAGCATGCACGTCTGTAATATTCTTCAGGAGAGGAGGAACCACGATTTTCTCTGAACTTCTGAGAACCGACATTTCTTAGAATTTCTGGCTGAACGCTGAATCTTTTAGCCGTTTCTTCACATGATTCAAAAATCTCCTTGAACTGGTCTTGGGCATCTTCTCTGATGTGGCTGAGCTGTTTCAGCACCAAGTCTATATGCTCGAGGGCGACACTCATGTCCACGAAATTTCCTTGAAGGTACTGAGATAAACGAAGCGTTAGACTCAGAAACCTTTCGCTCACTGCAAGAGAGACGAGAAAGTTAAAGCTGCACAAAATACTGTGAAGTGCAGAAGCAGTCACATTTCTCCCAGTTTCGCTTTCCATGAGTACTTCCAGAGACTCGACGATGTCAGGCAACGCTTCACTGAAGAGAATTACGGCTTCATGCCGCTCAACCCACCTGGTCTCGCAGTATTTGTGGAGACGTGAAAACGTACGGGATGAAGACTCGAGGTGCTTTTTGAGAACATCGGTTCTTTTTGAAGAGCTTCTGAAATATGAACAAATTTCGCTAATCGTTGCGAAAGCGTTTCGGATACTGTTTACCTTAGACGTATCGTTCAAGCAAAGGTTTAGCGAATGCGAAGAGCAGTGTGTATACACTGCTAAAGGATACGCTTCGCGAATGACAGCCTGCACTCCACGAAATGCACCACTCATGACAGCGGCTCCATCGTAACCTTGACCTCTCATACAGTTAAGGTCTAAACCAAGTCGAAAAAGCTCGGTTTTTAACGTTTCCGCCAGACCTGATCCGCTGAGATCTGAAACAGGCACAAAAGTGAGAAAATCTTCTTTTATGTTCATTGTTTCATGCTCTACATGCCGTACACAAAGGGAGAACTGCTCTATTTGTGTGCCGCCAGTTGTGAAAAATCCAGACTTGTTCACAGCTTTAACGATTCCGTCTTGTATTTGCTTGCTAATTATTGCAATCAATTCATTTTGGATGGTTGGGCTTGTGTAAAGGGCATTTCCACCAGACATTTTTATGTGCTCGGCAAGAATCCAATCGCCCCCCTCGCCCTGTAGCGCAGCAGGGCTCTGAAGTTCCCATCGTTTTTTGCAGGTTCTTCCAGTGTAAGTCTGCCGGAATCCCTGTCTCCCCTCAGCGCGATTTCTTGATGGCCACAAAGCAGTACTGTCTCAAAAACTGTCTGCAGCATTGCCTTGTTTTTTTCTGATTCGATCTTTGCTTGCTTGTTCAGCTGAAGAGAAATGTTGTCGATTTTTCCACGAGTCACTTCCAAAAATGTGCTGCGATCGTTGCGTTTTTGTGGTACTCTGTTCTCGCGCGGTTTTCAAAAACTTCAAGTGCGTTTTTCCACTTTGTAAAGGGTGAAGTGACAAGACTCCGCACAGTTTCGTGGCAACCTTTTCCTGCTCCGTATTTCATGGAAAATAGAACGCAGACCTTGCAGAAGGCGCCTTTTTGTACTTCTGAGTAGGCGAGCCACTGGAAACGTTGCAGCCAGTTCAGCTGGAATTTTCGCCTTTTCCTGTACTTTGACACAGTAACCTCGAAGTCGTGCTTATAACACGGTGTCCACGTGTTCGTGTAGACACATTCTTTCGTGTCTTCGGGAAGGGTCGGGCAGCCCACGTACAATCCAATATCATTTTGATTCGGCGGTTCGTTCAGCTTGAGGGGCAGGCTTCCTGAACACGACGATTCCGCGACTTTCTGGTCACGGAAGGTCGGAGCTGTCGGATTGGCACTTGTATCATTCTCTTCGCACGACAGCCCAGGTGCTGCATGCTAAAAAAATATTACCGTTCCTAAAGAACAACGTCGCAGCTCAAACCCTCCTCAAATTATATGCTACAACCTAAACCATTTGTTATTTCTGGAAGCAAACTCGAAAATTACAAAAATCTTCGAAACTTACCTTCAGAAGTTTGTTGAAGTAGCTCATTAGGTTGGAACCTTGCCGCTTCTTTTTCATGCTCATAATGATGAAATGCAGAGCCCACCACACATCAGAGAGCGAACATGTGCAATATTCCTGCCAAAACACAGGCTGTACTGCAGTGCGTCTTCTGTGCTTCCACTGCGACAGCCTTTGCCAATGAATAGGAACCCGTAGCGCCATCTGTCATGCCGCGCCACATCTTTTACTTAGTCCGTGCATTGCCTCCATGACTAGCTTTGTCAATGCGCAATTGAGCAACGGTGCATTGATGCAACTAATCGCGGAGGCCATGGTCCGTGCAACGCCAGTGCGCGCAGGGAAGCCAACCTCAAAACTAACCTTAAGTTCGCGCAGCACTGTCTGCCATTTCAGCGGAGAGAGGTCGAACTGGAGGGCGCTCACGCTTCCATGTGTTTCGTGTTCCACGCGCGGAAAGCGCATTTCTCAAGGCTTTTATCTCGCATTTCTTTAACCGTGGCAAAACCGCTCAATTCGCTTTGAAAGTTTCTTTGCGTAGCGGCCTGGCGGGAGCCCTGCTCGAGCACAGCCTCCCCCCTCCCCCCATCAAAATTTCGAGGGGGGGGGGGGGGGCTAGGGCACCCCCCCCCTGGCTACGGGCCTGATGTCCATATTTGGTTAGGGATGGATGGATATATCAGACTGTACCCTTTATATCGGGTGGGGGCTCATGCCACCTAGCCGTAATGTCTCATATTTATTATGTTTTAGTGAAGAGCTAACTTTCACTCCTGCCTTGATTTTAGCCACCAGTCCGACAACCTCCTCTTGGTCCTTTCTACCCTCTTAAAGTCTATTTTGCTTTCACTATCCCTAAACCCCATTGCTTTAAAAAATTCTGCCTCATAGCCTTGGACTATAGGGTGAGGTCCTTCACAGAAAATTATCAAGTGCTCAGCCGTTTCCTCCTCCTCCTTCTCTCCACACGTACCACACGTGTCGATCCCCTCGTACCTTGCTCGGTACACCTTAGTCCTCAGTACTCCTGTCCTGGCTTCAAACAGCAGTGAGCTACCCCGAGAATTATCGTAAATCTTTTCTTTGGCAATTTCCTCATTGAAAGTTCTGTAAGTTTCCAGTGCTGATTTTGTAAGCATCCCTAATTTCCACATGTCCTTCCCTGTTTCTTTAACCTTTTTCTTCACCGATGAGTCCTTTTTGCTTGGTATCCTGCTGATGTCTAAATATTTGATTGACAATTTTCTGGTTTGCTTTGTCCATTTTGTATCGACATTCATCATGTACAAGTAGCTGAAAACTTTCCTAGCCCAACGCTCATCCCCCATTTCTCTCAATCATTCCTCAAATTCTATCTTGCTGCTGGCTTCCCTGCCTTCGAATGATGTCCATCCCATGTCACCCTTTACCCCCTGATTTGGTGTATCACCATGTGTTCCCAGTGCAAGCCTGCCTACACCCTGTTGCTTGATTTCTAGCCTCGCTTGAACCTCTGGTGTTATGCACAAGATTGCATTGCCAAACGTCAGGCCAGGAACCATCACCCCTTTCTAAATACCTCTCACCACCTTGTACCTATTATAATTACACAGTGCCCTATTTTTTATTACTGCTGCATTACTGTTACCTTTAGCACTTACATATTTTTCGTGTTCCCTTAGGTACTCAACCCTACTGCTTATCCACACGCCAAGATATTTGTATTTATCCAATATCTTCAACATCACCTCTTGTATCCTATGCTCACCCGCCTTCATTATCATTAAAAACCAGGACTCCCAATTTTTCTTTAAAAAATGTTCCAAAATCCAGGGAAATTCATATTCAAACGTTTTGCTTCACTGGCTTTACTCAATAAAAAATATAACAAAACATAGACATTTCGCCACCCTATGTGGGTGGCATCATCAGTACACAAATGGCATCCCATGAAAGAATACATCAACTTATATCTTGCCGTAAACATCCGGCAAAGGACCACGATTACTATTGCGTGCAGATTGATTGCGACGAATAAACCACGATTCGACAAATTTTCTTGGGCCCCATCGCTGTTCCCGTGCCAGCATCATCACATTATCGAAATCGAACACGTGTCCTTTCGTCGACTTTCGTCGACTTTCGTCGACGTGTCCGTGTCGACTAATTCCATCTTAGCACTTGTTGAATGTGTAGCTTTGGTGACATCCCTGGCGTGTTCCTTGAGGCGAGTACGACGTCGTCGCCTTGTCTCACCGATGTAGCAGGCATCACAGTCCATACAGTTAACCTTATACACAACACCGCTTTGTTTGTCGGAGAGGGTGCGGTCCTTTGGTTTCAGTGCCACAGGTGGTGAAACGTCTATGTTTTGTTATATTTTTTATAGTTGAGTAAAGCCAGCGAAGCAAAACGCTTGAATAATTTTTCTTTACTAAACTTAAATCCTAACTCGTCTCCCACTTTACCGCAGATGTCCATCAATGCTTACAGATCTTCGTCGTTGCTCGCCATTAATACTACTACATCATCTACGTACGTCAGTGCTGGTAATAATTGTTCAACATATTTTCCTTGTTTGCCGAAGGAGAGGTTGAAGCCTAGCCCACGCCTCTCTAATTTGGCCTCTAATCCTTGTAGATACAGCATAAATAACAAGGGTGACAGAGGGCACCCTTGTCTAAGCCCTCGTTGTATCTCTAAAGGCTCAGACCTCTGTCTTTCCCATTTTATGACTACCTTGTTACTTTTATAGATCTTCTTTAGAAGATTAATCATTCCGTCTTCCACATCTAATGTGTCCAGTATTCCCCACAGGTCCTCTTGGTTCACACCATTGTAGGCTCCCTTGATATCCAGAAATGCCAGCCACAGGGGCCTGTGTTCCTTTTCTGCTATCTCAATGCACTGTGTCAATGAGAACAGATTGTCCTCTAACTTCCTTTGTTTTTGGAACCCATTTTGAAGTTCCCGCAGCACTCCTTCATCCTCTACCCATGTCTGCAGTCTTTCCTTGATAATCTGCATTACCAGCCTGTAAACCACTGATGTCTCTGTTATAGGACGGTAGTTGTTAATGTCAGATTTGTCCCCCTTTATAGATCATATTCATCCTGCTTAGTTTTCCACCCATCGGGGGTTTCACCATCCATTATTGTTCTAATTGCTGCCAGTCTTAAATTTGATTAGACTTTGGACCCAATTTCTTTATTAGCATAATTGGGATGCCATCAGGACCTGTTGATGTGGTACTAGGAACACTCTTCTCTGCCCTTTCCCACTCTCATTGTTCAAGTGGAGCCAGTATGCTAATCGATCTCTCATTGTCTATTAAGGTACACGCAGTGTGTCCTTGCTCTTTAAATTGTTTTTTGTCATTATTGTTCTTATATACTCCATTGCCTCGTCCCCTTCTAGCTTGACACCCTGAAGTGTAGTTATAAATCTCTGCTCTAGGTTTGTTTGCTCAGGGAATTGAGATGATTTGAAAACTCTGAAGCTGCTTTTCTGTCCTTTTTGTTTACTTCTGCCAACCACTGGGACCCGTTTTTTTAATCTTCTCATTGATCATGTGGGACGCCTCCCCTCCTACAGCTTAAGAAGTTATCCCATTTTCTTTTGGTATCTATCATCTTCAGGTTTGCCTCTCTGCTTGGAATATCTGTGTTCCCTGGAGGCTTCCCGACGTTTCACTATGACCCTTTTAGCCTCCTCATCCCACCAGCTCTTGGGTTTGTGTCTCCATTTCCCTCTGGACCCGACTCGTACTTCAGCAAGCTCCAGCTCAGAGTCTAGTTAGATTCGTGTAGGTCCATTCTGTGTTAGTATCCTAGGAGATTATTTTCTCAATTTGTTTAGTGGCTGCTTCCAGTTGCCTTTCTGAGTAGAAGTCCCCCCGTGGCTGTTTGTGTTGCCTTCTTCCTATTTTAATTTCTTTTCCAAAACTGAGCATGATGCGTTTGTGATCACTGCCTAGGCTTCTGGAGCCATCTTCATCTATCTGCATTACATTTAGCCTATTATACATCCTATGCGACATCAGTGCATAGTCTATAGTCAACAGCAGCCTTCCTACCTCCCATGTTATTTACCCTTCACACTTCTCAGCGCTGTTGCAAATGACCAGGTCATGCCTTTCACGCATATCCAGTAGCATGTTGCCTGTTTGGTCTGTGTACCAATCCATATCTTCTATGTGTGCATTCATGTCTCCAATTATAATTATCTCACACCCTTTTCCTAGTTCATTAATGACATTTTCTAGGCACCGTACCATTTCTAGGTTTTTTTCCCTTTGGCATTTGCTCCTGTCCACAGGTACACAAAGCCAAGGTGTGTCATCTACCCTGCCATTTTCTCTTTTAGCCGTAAATGTTCCTTCCACTCCTGCTTGACCCTTTGCCAACTCGTACTTTTATGAATGAATGCCCCAATTCTGCCCCCCTTTCTGCACCCCTCTGTTCTATTGCAGTATTCCCATGCATAGTCCGGATTACAAGGTGGTTGCTCCATATCCCTAAGATGTGTCTCCACAAACCCAGATACCATTAGTTCCTCCTGCCTTAGCTGCTCTTCTATCTCTTCCCACTTCAGCCTATATGAAGCACAGCGCCATCTGTCTATCAAGTGCAAAACCATATTGCGCAGCCTCTGAGATTGAAAAGCAATATGGACATCGTGAAATCTCAGAGGCCACCTAAGGGGAGGAAATTTCCATAGAACCAATCGGGACGATTTTTGGAAGCGACTGTAGCACCGTCTGGCCGTTGAAGGCACTCGCACCAACAAATAAAAATGTTGTTTTGCTAACACTTTGAACAGTTCTTGCTATTTTATGCTCGCAATTCAAGTTTTAAAACTGTAAATTTTGTTTGTATAATTTATAACTGCTTAGAAAGTTAAATACGTTTTAAAATTGCAAGGGCGCTTTCGAAGCGTCAAAATGGCTGCTGGCGACCAGCAAAAACAGACGGTGTGCCGTTATCATCTGCTACCATATCACCGGTGCTCCCTCGGTTGCTACAGGCAGGTACCCCCAAAATTTCTCTCGTTTTCATAATGTAATTGTATCCTGTTTTTATATTAGCGACTTGTAAGCATCTTGCATACTTACTTGGAAGGTCACCGTTGCCGTAAGGATGAGCAGAGCCACAACATTGATCATCCAAACTAGTGGCAAGTAAACTGCTTTATTGTAATGACATCGGTGTTTACATGAAATAAGGGACAAGTGAGTAGTGTTTTACGAGATGCACTGGTAATTATCGTTGATAATCATTAATATGCAAAAAGGTACGTACTATGTGCAGCCCCACCTCAGATATCCGGAGTACAGCTGTCCAAAGCTGAAGGAAAAAATACATAGAACTGCACGAATCCGTGTCTACAGAGTACACCACTGAAGTCCCTGCATGTTTACGATGATGTTGTATGACTCTGTTCACAGTACCAGTGTCTTGCAGCTTGATTTGAACATAACTGCACAACTTTCACAGGCGTCGAATGGTGCGTGCCAGTCTTCTGGACTTCTGGTACTCACTGCCCGCTTTCACTCGTCGTCACCCATTCAAGAAGTTTCATTATTTAAAACATTTCAGCATTCACGCTCAATACACTTGCCGTGGCTTAAAATTAAACGGCGACTCTTTTTTTATGCGAATCAATTTGAAGTTTTACAAATAAAGTAGGCAATTTAAAGGTATGACGTTTTGCTTGCTGCCGCCGGCGGTGCGCTGTCATCGCCTTGATGATGGCGACACCTTATAGCGCAGACGCGCAACTCACAACATGTCCCGGCCCCCCCCCCCGACCACGTCCAGACCGTATATACAGTTTTCGTTAAGCCTACCCATACCAAGATGCCAAGCAGGAACCATCTTCACTCTTCGAAGTAGCAGCTTTCTCAATGCGTGACATCCCGTAGCGCTAGAGAGGTCGACGAAAGACGAAATCATCTGAACAGAGCTCACGTTTTCGCGAGACCTTTTGAATGGTATAGGGCTAGTGCACTGCTGTTTCCAGCCGAGGAGGTAGCGCCACCTGCCGTGGGCGGCGGCAATGTTAGGTTGGGGGTTAGCTGTTCTCAGCCGCGCATTGATGCTAGAAACGAGTAATCCACTGCATCAATATATAATCAAAATTACTAAGCAATACACGCGCTCCTAGTGAGGTGCACGATACTTCACTAGTTCCATTATATGCATACATATATCCTACGCATTCGTAATGATTCAGCCACCAACTTTTAATGCACATTGGCATGAAAACAAGCAAATCCAATGTCTAACAATCACGTGCTTATGCTTTAAAAGTAACTCTGAATTATTGTATGATACCCACATTTCATCCATTACAAGCTCTCACACTGCTAGTATTCATCTGCATATATTTGATAAATAAGTAAAATGAAACAAGCTCGTATACTGACAGGGCTTTTGAATTGTTCGAAGCAGCATTTGTTACATCTACTCGAGATGCACTGTGTAGTGTGGGGCTTTGTGAACTCCGAAGGGATTATAGAAATAATAAATGCTAATTAATGGAGTGCGTGTTATACAGCATTAAGTGTACAATATATCATTGCTTGTCACGTCTTATGATAGATGTGTCACACCCTGTGTGTACTCAGCGGGTGTCGACAGCTGGACCGATATCTTCCAACAAAAAAATACAGTTTTAATGTCGTGGGGATGGGGGAACGGAAATGAAAGAATGGTAAGCAGAGGAATGCTGTAGTTAAGGGCTCCGGGAATTTTGACCACCTGTGTTCTTCAACTTGCACTAACATCCCACAGTACACGGGAATTTCAGCCGCATCGAAATGCGAAGTGTAAATTACGCATTTTCAGTCGCGTTATGATGCGACTTACGCGCCTACTGCTCAGCATTTGCAATGATACCTTGCTCTTCGGTATAAAAGATACAGAAAACGTGCGTGCTGCATATGAATACCACACGTGTGCTGGTAATTATTTCCAAACACTGACGCAGCTGTGGCGTGTTTGCACTAACCCACGGAGCAAGCCTTGCATGTGCAGGTCGCTTGCGTTGCGTTTATTTTCAGAAAAAAAAAAAGGGAGGTAAAGAAATGGCAGCCTAATTACTGGCCCCTACAATAACTTAAAAAAAGATGGCCACCTCTGGACGCACATCGTGGTCTAAAGATTTCGTTTCTGCTAGGCACTTCCCGTCGACATTGAAGGCGCCGCTGCGCTCAGTATTCATTCATTCATCCATTCGTTCTTTATTCCTTAAAGACCCCGACAGGGAGTATTACATAAGGGGTGGGATTACAAAAATAAAACATTGTTACTGTAAAAGAAATGCAGACACTTGTTCTGTGAAAGCAGATGGACAGGTGATGGCAGCGATGTCGTAGGGAAGGCCATTCCAGTCTACAACCACACAAGGGAAAAAAGACGACGAAAATGTGACAGTGCACACTTTGTGGCGAGCAGAACTTAAAGAACGACCTGTGCAATGTGGTACGCGTGCTGGCAGTGAGATGTATGGTGCGATGGCAAGAAAAGTGTAAAAAAAAATTTGTGAAATAATAAGCTGAAGATGCGACATCTACACGAAAGAGATGGTAGATTGGAGGCTGATTTTAACGACGATATGCTGATGTCGTATGAATATGCTGAATGAATGAACCTAGCAGCGCGATTCTGAACGGATTCAAGGGCGTTGATGAGGCAATTTTGATGCGGGAACGAGATGGGAGAAGCGTATTCAAGTTTAGGTCTATTTATTATTTATTTATTTATACAGTACTGCTAGCCTCTAGCTGAGGCTGTAAGCAGGAGTGGGAGTAACAGGTACAAAATAAAGTGAACAAATCAAGATACAACAATCGTGTCACTAGAACAAGAAAAACAGAAAGAAGAGAAAGAACGCTCCAGACGAACAAAATACAAACCGTAATCACAACCTTTCAATCACTGGTATGCGCAAACTGATTGCAGAAAGATATGAGAGTACTTCTGTTTACGTAAGAAAAAGAAAAAAAAAAAAACAAGCGGTTACACGACAGCCGTTATAATGCAATCTAAAGAAAAACGAAACAGATAAGTGTGAGGCATATGGACAGCGTTTTAAACTACAATGGTCGTAAGTGATAGTAAAAGCGATCACACCTGAAGAATTTTTACAAAAGAATCAGTAGTCGGACATTCGACAACACTGGCTGGGAGGCGGTTCCACTCTCGAATTGTCTTAGGAAAAAAAGAGTTTGCGAAGGTTTCAGTGCGGCAGGAATATTCCGTTATTTTTTTATTATGATGGGACCGGGTGGCTCGCTTGGACACTGGTTCTACGTACGTTTCCTTGTGTATACCAAGTTTGTCATGAAATAGCAGGTGCATGAATTTTAATCGGTCTCGTTGGCGCCTCTTTTGTAGACATTCGAGACCTGCTTTCTTCACCAAGGCACTCGCAGAAGTGCGCCAGCTATAAGAACGAAATACAAACCGAGCCGCTTTCGTTTGGACAGATTCTAGTTTTTTTTATGTTGCCTTGAGAGTATGGGTCCCAAACTATCGACGCATATTCTATTACAGGACGGACTAAAGTTTTATATGCTATTAATTTGACCTCGTGTGTACATTGCCGCAAATTTCTTTTTAAATAACCAAGTTTCCGCATTGCCCTCCTCACAACTTCCGATATATGTTCATTCCACCTCAGATCCGACGTTATTATAACCCCGAGGTATTTATATCTGCTTACAACAGCGAGAAAGTTGCCGCCTATGCAATATGAAAAACTTAATGGCAGTTGTTTTCGTGTCACAGTCATCGCAACTGATTTTTTTACATTTATTTTCATTTGCCAATCTGTGCACCACACTGCAATTTGTGCTAAAGCATGGACAGATGAAAGATGTGTATGCTAAATGTCTTATGTGAGGAGAAGCTTTTAGTCAATGACATTTAAAGAATCCTAGCTTTCTTTAGCAGATGCTACGATGTTGCTAACATGTAAAGACCAATCAAGGTCTTTAGTTATAGTGATGCCTAGGTATTTGAAGGACTTGACTGATTCGATGAGTTCATTATTTATTATATAAGATGTGAGAAATGGATTGCGAAGGTGGGTTATTGACATAGCCTTGCACTGCAAGGGTTTAGTAGCATTAGCCATTTATCACACCAGTTTTGAATATTGTTTAGGTCAGTTTGGAGCAAAATCTGGTCATTTGTATTAGGTATAGTGCGGTAAACAACACAGTCGTCAGCAAATATGCGAATATTACTAGATACACAGAAGGGTAGATCATTAATATATATTAAGGAAAGAAGGGTACCTAGCACAGAACCTTGCAGAGCACCTGATGTCACTGGAAGTTGGTTAGAAGAGTTGTTTATCTGCACAAACTGAGAGCGGTTGGTCAAAAATTGTTTGATCCAGTAATTCCTCTTTCACATATACCACTCGCACACGTACAGGTCCCAAACGATAAGAAACTCTTCTTGAAATAGCTGTCAAACATTTCCTTTAAAAAAAAATTCACAGCATATCCACGGAGTGAATGATGATGAGTGGGCGAAGCTCCGGAGGTTCATCGTAGATCGTGCCGAGTTCCGGATTAATTTAGTTAACGCACATGCTACGAATCCTTATGGTTCAACTACGCACAAGTGAAATCTCCCACCGGCACTTCATTGCAAGTCAAGATCCAGCGCATATATATATATATATATATATATATATATATATATATATATATATATATATATATATATATATATATATATATATATATATGGGTGGCCGGTGAACGGTTCTCCAGCGCGAGCAGTCGGTATTTTTCAATCAAGAAACTCGCTAGAAGACGCTGCCTGCGTCAAGCTTGTCGATATGATTGAAGTAAATTTAAAAGGCATGAGGAAAATTGAAAGAGAGAGAGAAAAAAAAAGTGCTTAAATCTTCTTACGAGCCTGGTGGCGCACATGTCACCGCCCCGCTACAAAGGGGACGCTCATAGCATCCATCCATCCATCCATTGTCTCTAGCGGGTTAGGGCGCGTTCACCTTCTTTGCGAGCTGGCAGCGCATTCATCGAAGAAAGAGCGTTTCCATAGTCAACGCGCGCCTTTCGCTCTCTCTGTCTGTCTCTCTCTCACAAGACAGCAGATGGAAGAGTGAGAGAGCTCGCGCGCTGGGAGGCACGCGCCGAGGGCGCGCCTCCCACACGCGCCCTCCTAGTAGCGCGTTCCCACACGCGCCCTCCTAGTAGGTAACGCGCTACTACAACAGACGGACAGACCCAAACCTTAAGGAGGCTCGCGCCTAAAAAAAAAAAAAAAAAAATCTGCGGAAACCGCAAACAACGCACGGCAGTCGCTCGTCGCTGCTCTTTCCATAGAGCACACTCGTAAGCCCCCCCAACCTATTAGTGCTTGCCGGGGACACGGGCAGTCATGGGCACGTTACCAGTAAAAAGTAACACTGTTACAGTTACAGTTACCTAAGCCAGAAAAGTAACTATGTTACAGTTACAGTTACTCAGCTTCCAAAAGTAACTTGTTACAGTTACAGTTACTGGTAAAAAGTAACGTCGTTACTTTTCCGTTACTGTGCAAGATTAATACACCGCAAACAAAATTATGTAGTTCTTTCAACGGAAACGTATGAAGGTGTGCAGTCGAAGTTGCTCGTAGCAAACTGCCAGATAAAAGGAACGGAGTGGGCTCACCCAAAAGCCCAACACCAGCAATCGTTGCGTACTTCTCATATTCTGCAACAACTTTTTTATTGACTGTCGGGAATTTATATACAAAAAAAAAAAGAAAAAGCAGATCCCACGTGCAGCGGATATCAAGGAAATGCGAAGCATGCATCAGGAACGTAAAATGGTACTGCATTGTTGTCTCGCTATACCGATTTTGGTACACATGAAGTTAACGAAATGGCCGCATGAGCACCGAGACTGCGGCATGTAAAACATGCCGCTCATGACACGCATGTCATGATTGTAATGTTATGACCTGTCATTTACGTTCGTCATGCAGTCGTGCAGGTGCCATAGCAATTTTGGTGTACATCCCATGAACGAAAGGCGTGGCATGTAAATCATGCCGCTCATAACATGCATGTCATGATTTTCATGTTCTTAGAACGTGTCACCCATGGTTGTCATACATTGTTGGCTCCCCATACCAATTTTGGTATATATATCAAGTTAAAGAAACGGCCGCAAAAGAACCAAGATCGTGGCACGTAAATCATTCCGCTTTTGACATGTACGTCATGTTCTTTGTGTTATGACGTGTCATTTATGCTCGTCATGCAATGGTGTTGAGCCATACCAATTTTAGCATACTTCCATTAACGAAAAGGCCAGGAGTTCACCAAGGCCGTGGCACGTAAATGATGCCGCTCATGAGCTGCACGTCATGATTTTCATGTTATGACCTGTAATTTATGTTTGCCATGCAGTCATGTTGTTGCATACAAATTTTCGTATACATCCCATTAACTAAATGGCCAGGATAGCACAAAGTCGTAGGCGGCTAGATATAGATACGCTCAAAGTCGCCAAATTTCCCTAAGAAATGCTTTGCATTTAATACGTTGGGACAGCCTGGTGCCACGAAGCACTGCTGCACGCTCGTAAATAAAATGGGAGCTCATCCTGAGACACGACAAAGAGAATAGGCCCCTTCGAGGCATTGCTGCCGGCGCTTGGAGAAGTGCTTTTTGGAAGTAACGCCGCTTTGAGAATTGAACGTGCGTGAGGCATTGAAAAGCGTCTGTTTCTAGGTGGTTTCCGCGCGGGTCGTCATGAAGAAATGGCTGGCCACGCAAAAAAATTGGCAGATCCCACGTGCAGTGGGAATCAAGGAAATGCGAAGCCCACCTCAGGAACGTAAAATGGATGTGCATGGTTGTCTCGTTATACCGAGTTTGGTAAATATGAAGTTAACGAAACGGCCGCAAGAGCACCATGACTGTGGCATGTAAACCATGCCGCTCATACACGCATGTCATGATTCTAACGTTATGACCTGTCATTTACGTTCGTCATGCAGTCGTGTTGTGCCATAGCAATTTCGGTATTCATCCCATTAACGAAACGAGTGGCATGTAGATAATGCCGCTCATGACATGCATGTCACGGTTCTCATGTTATGTCCTGTCATACATGATTGTCATGCAGTCATGTTGTGCCAAACGAATTTTCGTATACATCCCATTACCGAAACGGCAGTATAGCGCCAGGACCATGACATGTAAATCATGCCGGTCATGACATATGACATGAAAATCATGACATGCATGTCATGATTTTCATGTTATGACCTGTCACTTATGTTCGTCATGCTGTCGTGTTGCGCCATAGCAATTTTGGTATAAATCCCATTAACGAAAGGCGTGGCATGTAAATCATGCCGCCCATGGCGTGCATGACATGCTTTTCGTGTTATGACCTGTCATTAATGTTCTTCATGCTGTCATGTTCTTGCATACCAATTTTCCTATACATCCCACTTACGAAACAGCCATGAGAGTACCAAGACCGTGGCATGTAAATAAGTCATGTCGCTCATGACATGCATGTCATGATTTTCCTGTTACGACCTGTCATTTACGTTTGCGATGCAGTCATGTTGTGGCATGCCAATTTTCGTATACATCCCGTTAAAGAAACGCGTGGCGTGTAAATCATGTCGTTCATGACAAGCATGTCATGATTTTCATGTTGTGACCAGTCAGTCATGTCCGTCATGCACTCATGTTGTGGCATACCAATTTTCGTATACACCCCACAAACGAAGCGGCCAGGAGAGCGCCAAGGCCGTTGCATACAAATCATTTCACTCATGACATGCATGTCATGATTTTCGTGTTGTGACCTGCCATTTATGTTCGGCAGGCAGCCATGTTGTGCCATACCAATTTTCGCATACGTCCCATTAGCGAAACGGCCAGGAGAGCACTAAGACTGTGGCAAGTAAATCATGCCACTAATGACATGCATACTATGATTTTCATGTTATGACCTGTGAGTTATGTTCGTCAGGCAGGCATGTTGTGCCATACTAATTTTCGCATACATCCCATTAGCGAAACGTCCAGAAGAGCACTAAGACTGTGCATGTAAATCATGCGGCTCATGACATGCCTATCATGATTTTCATGTTATGAGCTGTCATTTATGTTCGTCGTGCAATCATGTTGTGGAAGACCAATTTTCGTAAACATCCCATAAGCGAAGCGGCCAGGAGAGCAGAAAATCCTAGGCGGCAAGATAGATAGATAGATAGATAGATAGATAGATAGATAGATAGATAGATAGATAGATAGATAGATAGATAGATAGATAGATTCAAACTCGCCGAAGTTCGCTAAGAAATGCTTCGCATTTAAAAAATTAAGGATGCTGCACCAGCCTCTGAACAACAGTGACTTTCGTCACTTGGGCCGACCACACACGGTGTCGCGCACCTTGTACTGCAATGGCGGCGGGGAGAAGAACGTTTCCCCGCCCTCTTTTGTCACCGATCGGCCATGCTTTGCTTCCCTTCATAAAAAAAATGTCTTCATTTTCGCCCTGGAAACACGCCAGCACATCCACACACAAAAAAAAGTCTTGAGGTGTCCGTGTCCTGCACAGCATCGCGATACAAAGGATACATCGTAAAATCATTCCACTAGTGAGATACAAATACATTTTGCAAATTTATCTAGATAGAGTGGTACACATACTCATAAATATTTAAGAGAAACATCGCGACAGTCTTGTATTGCGATACTGTAGAGGCTGTAGCAATACTGCCGAGCCCTACTTTTAGGAAGTGTCGCTGCTGGATATTTTTTTAAAGGAAGTAACTGTAACGGTATTTACAGTTAGTTACCGAGCAAAAAGTAACAGTGTTACAGTTACAAGTTCCTTTAAATTAAAAGTAACTAGTTACAGTTATAAGTTACTGAAAAAAGTAACTAGTTACCGGTAACGCGTTACTAGTAACTAGTTACTGCCCAAGACTGGACACGGGTAGCGCTGCATATCCCGGAGCAGCAGCGCCTCATAACCAGGTCTCCAGGTCTATAGGACAAGTCGGGGCGTCAGGTCGTTCTTGGCTGCCTCGCAGCTTGTCGCAAAACGCGAGTGCGGGCTTCTTGACACGCGCTCGCCGCGCGCGTCCTGTCGCGCGCAGCTTGTCTGCCTCAAACATTCATCTATCGACTGTTTGAACGAATAGCCCAAATGTCCATCGAAAGATGAATGAAAAGGAAAAGATTACCTGGGCAACCAATTTGCCCAGGTCAATACAATTTCTCCTGATTAAAGCTACCAAGAAAGACCATCAGAATGAACAACACCGCTTGCAGCCGCCATGCGCGCCTTCGCAGCGCGTTGTCTGCTATCCGCGAATGTTCCATTAAAGAGTCGTAACAGAATCGGGCAACACAGCACTCTGTACCTTACACCCACGGAAAGGTCAGTGAAAGGAACGTCGGCGCACTTACTTTCAATCCACAACAGTGGCCGTTCGTTACAAAAGCACGCAGGTGTACTGTGGCACAACCATTCATTCCTCCAGAGGAACGTTCCACAGACAGTTCTTTTCTTCTTTCATGGACACGAGTGATAAACAACAATAACACACTAAATCACAAACTGCAATAACACTGTAAAAGCCATCTAATGTCGCCACGCGTTCACATTCGGTACTCCAAGCAACAAAGGTTTGATACGTCGCGCTAGACAGG